>JBBBDQ010001309.1:377500-565000 GCA_037127315.1 Ascarosepion bandense
TTTTTTTTTTTTTCACCCCCAATTTGCAATTCACACTTTCATCTTATCTTTTTCCTACCTATAAAAATCTTTTAAAAAATTCTATGAAAAAAATGTCTTTGTATGAATTTTGTGTTTTTTTTTTTTTTGTTTTTTTTTTAATAATTAAGTTTTTTACAAAATATAAAATCTATTTAAAAAAAAAAAAAAGCTTCCCTCCCCCCCAAGCTCTTAAGCATAACTCGAAGACATTTCAAGCATTGAAAAATATTGAGAGAGTTAGTCAATCATTTTGTTTATTATTCTTTTTCATAATGATTAACAAAAGCAAAAAATGTGTAAATGAATTCAAATTGTTTAGTGTCTTTTATTTCATATGAGCAATGTCTAGCAATCCACACATTGCTAATTGTCTTCTATAATTTCCCTTATGTTTCTTTTGTTATTGTGTTTAGACAAGGGAATGCTATAAAATGTGAACATCTGTTGTTTGTACATTGAATTTGGTTTTCATAATTAAATTCTCAGTAATTAGCTCAGCTACTTGCAAATGCAAGTAAAATCAGGATTAATTTGAATTGGCAATGAGAAGAAACTCATAGACAGAAAAAGAAAAGATGATATCTTGAGAATGGTCTTGTTTCCATAGCTACTGACAAATGAATATCAAATGCTGACCATTCCAGTTCATGGTTAACCATAACTGAATCAGATATTTAGCAGCAATTCTGTTACTATCATGTAACCATTTCCATTAAATATCTGAAAAAAATTGTATTAAACTGCTGGTTACTCTTGCAATATGCTTGTTCTTAATTATTCTATTCCATTTACTTTTTAGGTTTAATAAAAGGTCATATTATGAATATTTATTTTTGTTTGTACAGTGTTGGCCACAATTTTAATGTCACTCATATATAAAGTTAAAAATTTAGTTGTCTGCTCAAAAACCTGAAATTTATTTAAAACTGACTTCAAATAAATGTAGTATTGGATTTGTGTGCCCACTTAAACTGAACGTGGTACGAGGCAAAGCCTAAAGTGAATCCAATACATACAATAGATGGCGGCTCTGTATAAGAAAACAGTGAATTGAGTTCCAATTCCAGTTGGGTTCATTATATTTACTTATGCTCAAATACTTTTGGGAAAAGGTGTGAATTCATCTCATGGTTTAAATAGTAACTATTGTTCTTAAAAAAATTATTAATGCAAAAAACAATTATTCTTACAATCAAAAATATATTTTGACTTTAAATAACTCATAAGATGTAAAAAAACAAAACAAAAAAATCAATCCCACATGTATATATAGGAACAGAGACTAAAAAAATGTTGTCCTCTTGGCATTTATCATTTTAGAGATGCCAGGGATTAACCCTAGTTATCTCCTATGGGGAAAGTTATTGCCTATGGCAGGGATCAGCAACATTTATCCTGTGAAGGATTTTTGTCTGACACACCAACTGAACTTATAGTAAGGAATTTGCATTTTTTTTTCTTTTCTTTAAACCTCTAACCCAAGACACCCTTCTGGTTTGAGTGGTCTGAGGTTGAAATAATTTTAAATAGTACATTTGATATTGTGGCTCTACTCTAAGACATTAAATAGCTTTCTTGTTTGCTTTATCCAAAAGGTTGCTAAGACCTGGCCTAGGGAGACAGTACTCTGTGATGCTGCATAAGGACCATACAATGATGATAGTATGAGATGGAGACAAACTCTGATTAGTGTCCAGGTGCATAGTAAGCTCACTGAGAGTCGGAGAGACCTAGTTTTGCTAAGACATCTTTGAGGAGAGGGTGTCTCCTTCAACGTTATTTGGCAATCCACCTAGAATCCATCTTATTGTCAAGAACAATATTCACTGGAAAATGAATGATCCTACATCAACCAAACCCTTCTTTTCTCTCTCTCTTTCTTTTTTTACAATGATATTCACCCTATACAAGGCTCAAGTCACTTGAGGTAAAGGATTACATAAGGAAAATGGATAAACCTCTACTCCTGTTCAAAAGGTGAGAGGAGTGTGAACCAGATGAGGGTAATAATGAAACAATAAATGCCCATGGCTGTGAATCCATTGGAGAGAATTCCAAGTGGGATCTTCTTGGTTTTTATTCTACTACTGTTAGAAATTGCCTGCATAATCGCTTGATGATGAATGGAAATGGGGTGGGGGATGAATGATGTTGGAATGGAAAAATTATGCAATATTGGGACCGTTTATTGATCATGAATGGTGTACTATTTATTTGTGTTTTTTTCTTTTTCGTTTATTAATTGAAAGCAAATAATTCAAAAACATTACAAAGCTGTTAATTTTTTTTGTTTTGCACAGCATTGTTAATGGCTATAGAGAGATTTCTTTTGAAATTATTTTACAATAAGTTAGAAAATTTTAACATGTAAAAACATGTAAAAATAAAACTTTTTTTTTTGTTTTTCATAAGACGAATAACTGAAATTTGGATTAATAAGATTGAATGATGACTTTGGTTAGGAAATATTTTAAATAGGAAAAAAGAATCCTCAAATGATGAAAAAAAAATACAAAAATTCAAATATAGTCTTTTACTTATTATGAAAGCTGGACTTGTATATAATTCAAATATGCACTCCCAAGTGGATTTGGTCTCATTCACCAGCCTCTTACCAATTGGTATCTGTTATATACACACAATGCTTACAACTAGTGATTCTGTATATGCATTATTCAGTCATTTGCAAAAACTATTACTTTCTAATGAAGTAGGGGGAGATTTTTGTATCCCAAGAAAAAGATACCTTTGTTTTTAATCCCATCAATATTTAATCTTTTTTGTTTTTAAACTTTAAGCATTCTGTCTTGTTCAATTAAGCTACTTACTTGAAATACTCAGATTTAAAGGTTTAAGCAATTTTTTTATTTTTTTTTTTAAAGGCAAGTCTGCAGAAGAGACAGTGACTAAGAAAGAGGCAAAAAAAGAAGTGAAGGAAATTGTTACCAAAGAAGAAACAAAGAAAGTGGAATCTATAAAAGAAGAATCAGAACCAGAAATAGAATCGGAACCAGAACCAATATCTTCTGCCAGACCAGAATCTCCTGACACCCATTCTTCAACATTAAAAGTTGAGTTGAAAGCTAATGACCCTGATCAATTCCAAAAACGAGAAATATCTGTCTCCCCTGCTCGATTCTTGCCCTCTCCAACCCCAGAGTCTGCTTTGGTCCAGGAAGTGATTGAAAATGCAGAGGTAAAGCTTACAGAATCTGCATCAGCGGCATCATCTGCCTCTGAGCCTGTGGCTGCAGTAACTGAATTGGCTTCTGAAGAACCTGATGATGAAGAGTCTGTAAAAGTTGGATCAACAGAAGAACCAGTGGAAGAAAATGAAATCATGAGAGAAGAATCTGTCAAAGAGCAATGTGCAAAAGATACTCTTGTCAAGCCGAAAGAGTCTAAACTTGATCCTGAAGCAGAACCTTTCATGCCTCGAGACAGTGCTTTTATTCAGCAGTTTTCACCTTGTGATGGTTCAATTGTATCTGAAATTGTGGCATCTGGGATGGGAGGTGAAAGTCTGGCTGAGCCTATTGAAAAAGAAGCTGACATTGAAGAATTATCTGATGAGGAAGCAGTTGCATCAAGTGAGGTAAAAAGGGAGAACATATCCGCAGAGATAGATGAACTTAAAGAAGCAGTTGCATCAATTGAAGTAGAAAGGCAGAACATATCTGCGGAAATGGATGAACTTAAGGAAGCAGTTACATCAAATGAAGTAGAAAAGCAGAACTTATCTATGGAAATGGATGAACTTAAGGAAGCAATTACATCAAACGAAGTAGAAAGGCAGAACATATCTACAGAAATGGATGAACTTAAGGAAGCAGTTGCATCAAACAAAGTAGAAAGACAGAACATATCCGCTGAAATGGATGAAGTTGAGGAAGCAGTTGCATCAAACGAAGTAGAAAGGGGGCACATATCTGCGGAAATGGATGAAGTTAAGGAAGTAGCTGAATCAAGTGATGTAGAAAGTGAGAACATATCTGTGGAAATGGAGGAAGTTAAAGAAGTAGCAGCAGCTGTTGTGTCTGAACCCCAAAGTGCTGACTATGATCCCCAAAAGCAAGCACTTTCTTCCAGTAGTAATTACACAGTGGTTGATACTGACCAGGCTAACAACAACAGCCTGATCCCACAATTAAGTGAAAGTGACCACCATCTATCTGTTGGTCAGTATGATGATGCCGAGGAAAATCAGAAAGCTGCCGATCATGATTTGAATTCAGATTCGCCCTTTGATTTCTTTGATTTGGCCACAAGCCCAAATGATTTTAAACCCAGTTTCGACTTTGTTGACCCAAATGAAAACCTGACAGTGCAGAGGGGCTCTGATGAAGATATTGAAGTGATCAGTGATCAGAAAGGTCCAGATGAGGATGAGTATATCCCTGACATGGCTTTAGAAGATGTAGAAGATGATAGTCCTTTGGACTATTCTGCAAATGATATCAGTTCAGCTCTTGATGCTGCTAACAACAACCCAAATTCTATTGGAACTCAACAACTTGAGGTTTTAGTGAGTCTTATCCTCGCCAAAGACTATAATATACAACAAGCAGCTATGTCAGGAGTTGTTAAATGTGCAGCATTTACAGATAATCAGGTAAGTAGTTTTTATTTGTTAAATTAGCAACTTACTAATCCACCCCTGCCAATGGGAGCAAAAGTTCCTGCTTTTTTTAAAGCTTGCAGCTTTTTCAACTCTGTCACTTTCCTTGATCTTCAGGTTTAAAAATTAATTAAAAAAAAAACAAACAAATTTTAATATTAAAATGTATGAATAATAAAACAATTTTTAAAAAATTAATCATTTTAAGAATTTTTTTTTAAATAATAAAAATGTTAGATTGAAAAATAAATCTTTTCTTTAGAAATTGCTTTTATTTTTTTTATTTTTATTTCTTTTTTCATTTCAAATATGAAGCTAAGCTGATAATGGGTTATAAAGAAAATTTGAATGAGGATGGGTAGTCCTTAAATGGGTAAATAGAACCTTGCTGGACTGCAACTCTCTCTCTCTCTCTCTCTGTGTGTGTGTAAGTGGTTTAAAGCACACTAGATCAGATATAGTTTCTTCGACACTGCTGTAACACGGTTTTGTGTTCTACCTTCTTTTCTTTAATCAGTGCCATACTTGATACACGCTTGGGTGATCGTGTTTCGAAAGAGACATGACTGACTGGTCAGAAGATTTTCTCGCAGTAGATTGCCATTACTTTCTGCGGTAAACTGTTGCTGACCATGGTTATAGAACCCAATGTCCTGTTATTTAATCCATAACTGGAGGGAAGAGGCAGATTAATACTTTTCCCGGGGGGTATTTGTGCGTAAGTGAATGCAATAAATTCAACTACCAAAGGGCATGTTTTCTTGAAGGTTTTTGTATGCAGAGTCTGGTTTCTTCCATGTAGGACCTTTAAAATTTTAAATGCAACTACAATTGCCATCTTCTGTTTTGCTAAATGAATTATGGAACATTTCTAAAATTATATTTTTGTTAAAAAAAAAAAAATTAAATCATCATTGCAATGATGATAAAGTGTGATGGTTCTTGTAAAATCCCATAGTTGTCATGGGGGATTGTTATCTTCTGTATTACTTAGCTACTGTTTCTTGCTAGATAACGAGGTGGTATCACTGATATAAATTAGCAATTCTTTCTCGTATTTCAAATGATTTTACTCTTCCTTGATAACATGAATTTGTTACTTATTTATTTTGATGTTACTTTAAAAATATTTCTCTGTGAAGAATTAACACATCACTCACCCAGGCGTGACATATAGATGGTGCCACTAATAAAAAAATCTATATGATTTTTATGAAGTACTAATCTTCAAATGGCACATGAAAAATATTTGGGTCCAATCGGATTATTAGTCTACAAATTACTGTTATTTAAGTGAAGCTAATGTTGTATATTTTCAAAACAATGGAAAAATCTGAATTTTGTGTGTTGATAAAGCATTGCTTTCTGATGGAAGCAAAACAATGGCTTGATAAGTTATTCAGACTCTGCTCTATTGGAAACAACAGTTAAGAGGTGGTATGCTGACTTTAAATGCGGATATACAGTCACAAATAATGCTTAGCACCCAGGTTGCCCAAAATCAACAGTTGTCCCAGAAAACACCAAAAAAAAAATTCACAAACTTGTTTTGGTCCATCGTAAATTGAATTTGCCTGAGATAGCATAGGAATTGAACATATCAGAAGGCAGTGTATTCACTATTTTGTCAATGAGAAAGCTGTGTTCAAAGTGGGTGCTGCGTTTGCTCACAGTTGATCAAAAACGACGATGTGTTGATGATTCTGTGCATTGTTTGCAACTGTTTCAATGCAACAGAGTTTTTGTAACTAACCACTGTCTATATCCACTAGGACATGTGTTTTCAAGTGACTTGACTCTTAAGTGTTGTGAGTTCAATACCAAGCTACAGCAGTGGTGAACAAATAACTTAGAGAATTAAGTTAAAGGGAGAAGCAGCTTTACACAAGGAATGAGAATAATATATCCCAGTGAATGTAATAAAGGGTTTTGTTTGAAATTCCAAGCACTTGAAGAAGGTCGACGCATACAATGGCCAAAACGTCGTAAAAATGACAAAGATGAGAACAATAGTCCAAATAATGTAAATAGTGTAAATACTACCCCATCTCAGATGTATTGGCAAATACTTAGAGAAGCATCTATATTTCTAGTGTCCTGATGTATACTAGTGGGTGGTGTATGAAGAATTTGACAAGCTACACAGTCATATTGTTATTGATTTGAGCAGACCTTGCTATGACTCAAATCATTTTCCCTTCTCTCAATTTTTAAGCTTCTTCTTATTTTATTTGTTTCGTTTTTTTTTTTTTGTTTTTTTTTTGTTCCACCATTTTCTCAGAACTGTCATAGAAAATACTTGTAATTATGCTGACAAATTTTAAAATCATCCTAAAGTCAAACTTTTTTAACATTATCATTTATAGTTGTTAGTTAAATGTCATTCATGATACATGCTTGGGCAGTCATGTCTCGAAAGAGATATGACTGACTAGGCATAAGATTTTTCCCCGCAGTAGGTTGCCATTACTTTCTGCTAGCGGACCCAATCTATCTTGCTATTCCTCCCAGAGCTGGAGGGGGACAGGATAGATTCTTTCCCCAAGGGTATTTGTGTGTAAGGGAATGAAACATGTGACTGGAATTATAACTCTGCTCTCCAGTTTCTCATTCTGAGCCGATATCCGACATCACAATGTTGAGTGGCATAATAAAAACACCATTAAAATTTTTTTAAAAATATTTATTTGGATTCATTTGATTCTTAATCTCTGGTTTCTATGCCCTGCAGCCACAACTCCACCACTTGGTCACTACTGAGCAGGAGAGGGGTCATAAATGGAGTGTTGTTGGAGGAAGTCACATTTTCATTAAATTTATGATAAACACAACACATACATAAATTTTGTTAATCGTTCATTCAGGTCTCTTAACCAAGGATTGGCAAAAAAAAACAAAAAAAAAACACATTTTCTTTTATTAAAACAAAATTAGTTCTTATATTTAGATTTTTTTTTGTCACATTTTAACAATTAATAACACAAATGTCTGAATTTAATTTTTTTAATTTTTATTTTTCATTCAGGTCTCTCATTCACCAGTTTAAAAAGTACTTAAGTTTTGTTTACTTTTAAGCATACTTTTAAGTATGTGCCTGCCAGTATTGGTGGGAATTAAAAAAAGAAAAAACTGTTCATTTAAGAAATTGGTTGCTTTTTAGAATAAGCATAATGGAATTTTAATTAAAAATGTTTTATCAGCCCAAAATCCTTACCAATCATCCTAAACATTGCAGATTAATAATTTGATTTGTTTTAAATTTTGCGAGTCTGTTCCATAAGGCAGTGCTTCATGGGAAGAGGTTAGGAGAAATAAAGGAATTTAATGATGGTAATATCTTAGATTTTGGTAATTTCATGGCATTCATATTTCTTCCAAACAGCCCAAGGCATGAATAAAATTGCCTCTAGTCTAGAGCCCAACTAATAAGCCTACAAGATTTAATAATGGTAAAGAGGAGGTTGTTTAGATTTGAGTTGCCTGAAAACTGCTAAAATTTAAAAAATAAATTCAGTCTGAAAGGTATAAATAGTTTTCTTGCTTATTCCGGTGCTCCAATTGTTTAATTATCTTTTTTTTTTTTCTTTTTTTTTTTTTTTTGTGTGTGTTTTCATTTTCTTCAAACCTAAATTCTGGCTTAAATGAATTGTTTTTTCTTTATATACAAATTTTGCAAGTTTCATTACTTTAATTTAAAAAAAAAAAAGGATAAAAAATGTAAGTGTATACATTAGCATCAATACCCACTTCCTTTTATTTATTTATTTATTTTTAATAAATATTTTGACGAGAATAATTGTCAGATTTATTCTAATTTATATGGTTTGGTTTTTATCATCTGCAATCACCTGACCATCCCTCTTCATATGTTTTATAAACAGTATAATTTCAGATATTCCAAACAGTACAAAAACCAGATCAGAAAAACTACAAACATGTATTTTCATCATTTTTCTTTACAATTTTTGCAAAAATCTCTATGTAAAAGCAACAAGGGCTGTAACTCTTGAAATATAATCCAATACTTTATTTCCCTTGGGTGTGGGTATAAAAATGGAAAGAAATAAAGATTTTCACTTCTTTAAAAGAATCTTTGCATGTAGAACAGTATATCAATAATTATAAAAATTCCTGAGGTATCCTCTCTATTATGATAAAGACCGTTGTGTGTGTGTGTGTGTGTGTGTATATTCTTCATTTGTAAATGAGTTATTACGTGACCTAGGTTTCTACCATGAGTGGTGTCTTCAGGAGTTTTGCAATAACCTTTTTTAAAGAACCCTCATGTAATGGGGAATTTTTGAACGCACAATTTTAAGATTACAAAAAATAACGTTTTCATCCATGGTTGTATGAACCTCATATGTATATTTAGATGACTAAGTGTAACCATACCAAAAAATACCTATTAAGTACATATAACAATATTATAATTTCTTGTAATTTAAAAAATTCTGTGTTCAAAAATATCACCGTGACGTGAGTTTTCTTATATAAAAAAAAACAAAAACAAAAAAAACCGTAAACGGTAAAATCAGTTATTGCAAATTGCCCAAAGACACCACTCATGGTAGAAACCTAGGTTGTGTAATAACTCATTTACAAATGGAGAATGTTCAAAAGTTCTACCTTATAATTGTATTGAACACTTTTTTTATACAAATGTGTACTGGTCTAATTTTATTATGACAAAAAACTAAGTAAATTAAACTATATAGATATATTGTGTGTGTGTGTGTGTGTGTGGAAATTAATAAATATACATGAGGGTACACACATCTATAATATTATTCAAGTGTTAATAAAACAGTGCTCAATGTAGTATGAACAGAGCTATTATATATATTGTCCTACTTGGAGATTCATGCATTATGCAATCATCAGGTGTATATTACAAAGTGACCATTTAATAGATTTTAATTTAAGTTCACTCAATGTTCATGGAAATTAAATCTTATAAAGTTAGGTTACTGCTTTTTAATAAAGAATAAGATTTGAATAGATGGAGATAAAGAATTAAAATTTTAAAAATATTAAAATACTAGGAAGACGAAATCAAAGGGGCGTAATTCATACATAATTATTAATAGTAATTGTTGGGGAAAGTAAGGGAGTAAGAAAGGCAAATGTATAGAGGAATGTATCCATCAGTGTCTAAGAATTTAAGTACTTTTCTATGGCAGCATGTGGTCATTAAATTGAGTTGTTGTTTTTTTTTTTTTTTGTTAAGTAGATTAGGGTTATTCATCTTAAGCCATATAGGCCTAATCTATACTATACAAAAAAAAATGCCACCTATTTCTTGACTCCACTGATAATTTTCTACTGCTCTAAGACTAACATTGCACATTCACCATACTATTTGCATGTTGGTTTAAGTAATTCTACTAATATCAACTTCCTTAAGTGGCCAGGTTTCAATACCATATAGCATAACACTTCTAATGCAAACTATATATATATATATATATATATATATATATATAGCTTTCCTTTCATCCTAAGCAAAAATGCTCATGATGCCAGAAGAGGCAAAAGTTCCCTGAATATTTTTCAACCTGATCTTACACGGGATATTGAACTTACTTCTGCACCTCCACTGAGCATGTCACCAAGATAGCAAAACTGATGTAAATACAATAATGTAAAACTAGCGGAACCTGTGGAATTTCCACAGAAGGATAATTATGATTTCCAGGAAAAAATTTTACTTTGTCATACTACAAATGATAGTAATGTCTTCAAACATAAAGGTATTGGATAATAAAATAACGATAACACAGTGTAATTTTATTAATCTATAAATCTATAAAAGTAATATCCATAGAAGCTACTTTACTGTGACAGATTCTGAAAGAGAAAATTTTTTTTTTACTACTGAAAAATCATTGCTCCTGTGTCCATTGTAAACATTTTATCAAGATTTTTAAAATAATAATAATTTCAAAAATAATTTCCTTCATTTGTGAATGAGTACTGATAGTTTCATTAAAATCCGACTATTATTTGATTTTTGCGAGAATTTCCAAATTAATGTGTTTTGTCACCGAAAAAAGTGTGTGATGTAATCATTGTTTCCATTGTAAAACAGTTGTAAAGTTTCTTTAGCTGCTAACTCAAATCAAAACAAAACTTTGACAAAATTTCAAAAATATTAGAAAGGATTAAAAAAATTTTTAAAATAATTAAAGTTACTTTAAAGGCTCCTGTGTCCATTGTAAACAGAAAAAAACAACTGAGTAATGGCCAAGGGTGTAGAGGCCAAAAATTTTGTTATTAGGTCGCAGGATATGACAACAAACCTACCTATTTTTACTATATTGTACAGTATATACACACACACACACATATACATACGCGCATGCACACACACACACACACACACAATTACTCTAAAGCTGCTACTGATATGATAATGCTATAAGCTCTCTCCTCCTACTCTCTCACTCTTTACTACCCTTCCGTTTGGCAAAGGTGAGAGGCTGAGGAGATTATAAAAAGATAGAGGGGAAGGAAAAACTCATGTAGAGAGTGTGGTGTAACTGATGGAGGAACTAAGGAAGGAACAAGCAGAATTATAATATAGATATTGCCTTACTACTGAAAAAAAACATAACATGCTATCTCTGTTGTGTTATACATGAAATCAAAACTTCAACTGAAGATATAATTATTCCTTGAAATGAATATTATAATAGATTTATTACATAAACCTGTTGTAAAATAAATAGTATTTGAACAGCACAAGTACAATAATAGAATAAAGTTTCATTCATCAAAAATAGCCACAATATATTTCCATGAATAGAAAAAATGACTAATACCTAAGTCCCACCCTTTTACAGTGAAACCAATAAAATGTAACCACAATTTCTACTCTAACAGCTTCTTTTCACGCACTTCCCGTCTGTGGAATTCCCTTCCATACACTTGCTTCTCTGATGGCTACAATCTCCAGAAATTTAAATGTAAGGTCAATAGACATCTCTCTCACTAACTCGCATCCTTTCTCTGAAGCTCTTTATCTCCATCCACTCTGTCCCCATTACGCCCATATTCTCATCCGTCTATTACCCTCCTGACATCCCCTATAACTAACCTCTTTCTCATCACTTTCCCTATGTAACCCTCTGTGCAACAGTGGCAGTAAAACTACATTGCTTGGAGTGAAATGATTTAAAAAAGATTAGTTAAACTGATAATTACAGGGTTGAAAGAGTTATCTATCTATCTATCTATCTATCTATATATATTGTGTGTGTGTGTGTGTGAAAAAGGTGTGAGAAGTCATGAATGATTTGCTTAAAGCGTAGATTTATTATTATTAATATTAATAATAACAATAAATCTGCACTTTAAACAAAATTTTTACAACTTCTCAAACTTTTTCACCTTATACCAATTTCTCTTTTTGGAACAACCACTATTTCTGTTTTTAATATATATATATATATATATATATATATATATATAGGAAGTATGGGAGATTTTGAAAATAGTAGTTACTCTGGCATATACACATCGCTCATTCAATAATGAATTAGAGCACTCTAGCTATTGGGCGTGTATAATGATATATGCGTAAAAAAGTCTGCCTTCTTCTACTGGATGCTCGTGGCCCAGAGGTAGAATCGCCGACTGACGCCAATTCGGTCGGGTTTCAATCCTGGGTTATGGAGCGATCGGTGTCTAACCGTACTGATGAACTGTGATACAGCTAAACTGATCTGTCTGCGGATGACTAAATAATATATATATATATATATATATATATAGAGAGAGAGAGAAAACATAAAGAACAGATAGGTAATATTTATCAGTGTAATATATTTCATTTTTATTAAAGCTTCATCAGAGATTGAGGAAGACGTTTTCACACAATCTCTGAACTTTTAATCAAAGGGAGACATGTTAGATTGGAACCATTAACACCCACCAAAGTAACAGCATAATAAATATACTACCCACAATGTATCACTGACCTATACATATATAAATGCTTGAGCAAATGCACATGACCTAACGATTGCATTTAGCATGAAACAGAATGTCTCCTCTGGTGCGTTGACATAATTGTCCACTTATATAGGGAGGGATAGATTTTATAAAAACAGTAACTACTTTTGGCTTTCGTTGTTGATATTTCTGAGATGAGGTCTTTACATTATTCAGACTGTTGTCTTGATTTTTATTGTCATATTCACAATCAGCCTTTCAGATTTCGAAACGAAATCACTCGACTGATGGTCGAGAGCGAGAGAAAATTTACTTGCCCCAAAATCATTTTACTTGACTGACTCCATTATTTTAATAGTCGCTTTACGTAAACATAGTATGAATTGCTGATGGAAAACAAAAAAATGAAATTTTAATTAAACTTCGAACATGTTAAAAAGTATTTAAAAAATTTTAGAAAATAACAAAAAAATTTGACTTTTGCTCTTAATAATAGCATAAACATTTTGATGATAAAACTTGGTTTTTATTAAGTTTGAGCCCTCTTAACATCATGACATGCTGGTTTTTTTGGGGTTTTTTTTTTTGGTTGATAATTGAGTGGATGTACCTAAATTCGTAGTTTCTTTCTTCTGTTTGGCTACAACTAATCTCATAGATGATAAAAAAAATAAGAAATCTGATTTTCTTAATGGTTTTCTATAAAAAATTACTTGTATAATTTGTTTTTCAGTATGTGGTTGAAAGAAGTATGCATATTTTTTTTTCTCTCTTTTAAATATTCGTTTTTACTTTTTGTAATCGGGGAGTCAAGGATAAAGTTTCTAAAAAAAAAAAAGGATAAACTTTAATCAACTGAGTCAATGGGGCAAGTGAAATCTCAAAGGCTGTTCACAATGTTTCGGTCATTGTTAGCTCCGATCTTCTTCAGGTGACTGGAATTTTTGAACTGATCCTTTTATTGCAATCACGGGGTAGATTGCTACCCCAATGATTGACATAAAGGGTCGTAAACCAAACGAACACCATAGTTACAATATAACCTAACACATCCTGTTTGGCCTACTGTCCATTTGCTTTTGGTTCACTCTGTATAATAAAAAAAATTAAACTAACAGATTTTTGTTAATTCTATTTAAGCAAAGTCGTGTGTGTGTGGTATCTGTTGGTCTCAAAAGACCCTGGAAACTGCACCCAAAATGTGACACCTCAGCTGCTGATAGCAGAACAGCATGTGTTATGGTTGTACAGACCCACACAGGAGTGACAATCTCAATTGCAACAAATGCATATGAAGACACTCTCCCCTGTTGTCACCATGTTTTCTTTCTTCTGAGCCTGCTTCACTCCAGCAGCAATTCTTCATTTCTACTCTCCTTAGGGTAAATTGCGTCTCCATCGTGAGAGATTGTTGGTAACATCTTCCCATTTCTTGATGTCCATCACCCTCATGTCACTTTTGCAAATGTTCTTAAAGTGAAGATGAGGTGGCCAGTTCTCCATACAGAAGGATCTTCAGAATCCTCCCATCAGTAGACTGTTGCTTCTCATGTTTTGCTATCACAGTGAAGCGATGCTGCAGTCTCATCTCCAGGGTGCAGACAGACATATGCACACATAGCTGTTATATTTATCTGTCAGCGTATGTAATTCACTGATGGAATTAATTGCATCATTGCTCAAAGTAAGTGCTTTCTCAGATTTCCTTGGCGCAGAAGTCTAAATGATATTGCCTTCATTCTGCTTGGTTGCACCCTAGTATGAGCTTTTAACCATTTATATATTCATTGGCATTTGAACTAATTTCTCTCTTAACAAGATTCCGTTTTAAGTGTAATAGATAAAGAAAAAATGTCCTTGATTTTTAAGGACTAAATTTGGTGGTAGGAGTATGTTGAGTTAAAATATTTCCCAAAATTTTGTTTCTGTTAATTGTCCATGTTACAGCTGTTCCTCTAATTTGTGAACACATTGTAGTGTTGTGCTAGTCTGGCATGCAATTTAGAATGAGTTTGTTTTTTTCAGGAGAAATTCTAAAAAATATGTACTTAAAATGCAGAGTTAGTTATGAGTATTTTATGTACTCTAAAGGTACAGTGTTTTCAGTCTCTATCTTTTGTTCCATCCTGAATTTTTCTTTTATTCTCTCTCCAGTACTTTCATTGATCTCCTTCCACTACACCCTCATCCTTCTCTGTCTTGTTCCTACCTTGTCGTTTATAGCTAATCCCCTATTTTATAGTCAGTTCCCTTGCATTCATCATTTTTTTTTATTTCTCTCTTTCTTATCTTGCTTGTCCCTCACTTTGTTAGTTCACATGAGTTATATCCATCCAATACCTAAAAAATAATGGACTATTCCATTTTGATCACGTGGAAAGAGGAGGAAAAAGACACTACTTGATTTCAGTGAGAAAATGAATGCAAAAAGGGGAGATAGAAGTGTTTAACTGCTGTTTCAGTGAAATTGACAAAATTGTAAATTTCAAATCTTTTCATTTGTACCCGCTTCTTAAAATAGTGCCCTGCATTCATCTTTTTTATTGCTATTGCAATATTTTAAAGTTAAGCTCAAATATTTAATGATGTGATCAGGGATATTGTCTTAGAACTTGTCATGAGCTTATGTAATCTATAGCACTCTATATCATTAATATTACTTCTCTTTCCTTTGCATTCTTTTTCAATTGCAGTATCCTTATTTTTAATTTCACTCAAAGATGTTTTCTGCTGCCATAGCAGAATATGACAACGCAACTATGAAATTCAAGCATATTATTGCTCAGAGATTAGTCATCTTCAGTGACAGGATGAGAACTTTGTGCAGCAAGTGAAGTTACAAACTGATAAAGGTTAATCATTAACTTCACACTTCCCACCTGTAGAGTTCCCTTCGATTTGCTTGATTTCCCCGACAGCTATAATCTCCAAGAATTTAAATGTAAAGTCAATAGTCATCTCCTATCTCACTAACCTGCATCCTCTCTATCATGCTCCTTTCTCTGTCCACTCCACTCTCATCAGTATTCTCATCCTTCTCTTACCCACTTTCTGACACCCCCTATAACTTGTCACTCTTTTGCATAACTTTCCTCCTATGTAACCCCCTGCAAAACAGTGGCAGTAAAATGCCTTGCTTGGGGCGATATGATTATAAAAGAAAAAAAAAATTAAGATTCATCAGAAAATTAAAATAGGAAAACTGAACGCTTTTGTTTTCTTGTGCGTTTGTTTAGTTAGTCTTTGCTATGGTAATTTACCCATGCATAAATGAACTCATCCAACTATAAATAAGCAGCAGTTTCTGCTTTGTGGCAGAATTCTATTCCAGCTGAGGCTGGAATTCGAGTTATCTCTCAGTTGTGTCTCTGTCCTCGGGCAGACGATTGCTTAGTTGTGTGTCTGTCCGATGATGGACATGCAACTGAGAAAAATAAACTCTGTGGGGTGCCAAACCCCAGGAGGCTGTCCCCACCCAGGCTTTACCCCTCTCCCTCAGGAGGGGCCTGAGTTTATTGCCCAGCGCCTGAGGCATCTCCGAAAGGGGAAGTGTTACGGGAGTTTGAGAATTTTTCTATGGCATTGCTGATAAACCCACCTAAAAAAAAAAACTAACCTTGTGTTGTATCTGGGTGCAATAGTAAATACTCAAGTCTATTTCAGCAGATAGCTCTGACAGCTGGAACAAACAGTCACGCTGGTGACCTTCTCATTTTGTATATGTTTTGTACTACTGTTCTTTGTTAGTATATTTTTTTTAACTCTTTTCCTTCTGTGTCTTTATTTCTGGCTCCTAACAAGGCCACAACAGTCTTTGTTGATGCTATTTTATTGTTTAATATGAACATTCAAGATGCAGTACCGATTATCTTTTTCCTTTCTTCATCTTAGTTCTCTTAATAGTTTAATTGACTTGAAACTGTGAATCATCCTGTCCCCTTCTATCTTGCTTGACACCTGTCATTAATTCTGTTCCACATCTCAACCTCCTCCCATTTCACTATTATCCATTACTTCAAAACATTTACTTTACTACCGGATTAAAAGCAAAAATAATCCCCAAATTTCTTGACCTTGACTTAGTCGATGGTTTTATCTGGAAAATAAGTTGATCAGTTTTCTTCTGTCAAATTTATTAACCTTATTTAAAATTCTTTTGGGGTCGTTTGCCTTTAACCACTCTCTGTATCAAAGTAAACTTTTTTTTCTTGAACCATTATTTTTTATAAATATTTAATCATATACACTGGGATTTGTAAATATTGTGTACCTCGACTTCATTAAGTGTAGTACTAGATTGG
Organism: Ascarosepion bandense; assembly: GCA_037127315.1. Lineage (NCBI taxonomy): Eukaryota > Metazoa > Mollusca > Cephalopoda > Sepiida > Sepiidae > Ascarosepion > Ascarosepion bandense. Next base: position 394,397 of record JBBBDQ010001309.1, read on the forward strand.
CAGTTAGGTTTGATTTTTACTTTTGAAATTGCTGGATGTAAATGTCTTGCCTTGTAGCACTAGCTTCTGGTTTCTTGCTTTTCTGTCTACTGCAATCTTCAAAAACTTAAATGTAATCATTTTTTAAAAATTCTGTTCCTTTATTGTCCTTTCTCCTCAGTTTCTTTTACTCTCAGTAATACTTGCATTTTAGTGGCTTTACTGCTATGCTTGGGTTGAAATGATGAAAAATAAGTGTGTGTGTGTGTGTATATATATATATATATTATGGTACCAACAAAAGTGCTAAAGTATGAATTTTATGACAAACCCATAAAAAATCTCATATTAAATAGACAAAAATAGAGGGTGTGATGGATATTTTCCAGAGCTATAAGAAAATTACGAACTGCTTTTTTCAAACACGTAGTTTTTAATTTCTACAACTACCAAAATAAATTCTGGATTTATAACCTTTTAATTATGTGCTAGGTTTTCTTTTCTATATTTTATTTATATAATCTCAAATATTTCTCTTATAAAAAAAAAAAGAAAAGTTTTTTGATCCAATAACAAACTTTAAAATGAATGGAATTACTATAACTGATAATAAAAAATAGGCTTTCTCAGAGAGCAATATATATATATATATATTAAAGCACATTAATAATATTGTTATTTAAAAAAGAAAAATGATTACTTCCAAAAATACAATTGATAATTCAAACCATCTATTTGTTGATGCTAAAGTCACCTCGTAATGTTTTTATTTATTTCATGTAACAATTACATACTTCTCTCTTCTGCTTTCAAGGGTTTTTATAAGCATTTGTGACCACTAGTCACTTTTCTAATTATAAATATTTGGTCATTGGCTGGTCAGTTGCAAAATAAAACTATATAAAAATAAAGCAAAATTTCTAATTACTTGTTGGAAGCAACTTTTCTCTCAATGTAATGAATACTACATTATGACTATATTGTGAATGTTTTTGTGTTGAGTCAAATCTTTATATTAGTATTTTGGATTTTACAAATATGTGAATGCACTGCTTGCAAGTATTGTGCTATTCTTCCATGTAGAGAGATAGCACTTGACTGATTAGAAAACCAAAAAAAACAAACCTTATCTTTTGACAGGAGCTAAAAAATTCAACTACAGGTGCTTGATGCAAATATATAACTGTAGCAACATCACTTTGTGTGTTTACATCCTTGGTTCCGCAAGATGTCAACAGGGGATGTGAGTGTAGGTGGGGTAGAAAAAAAATCACTAATCTGACTCTGTCTGAAATAATGTGTCCTGTGTCAATGACAGGCAAAGAAAAATTAAACTAAATGACTTCTGTGATCAAAATTTGCTTGAAGTAAAACAAACTTGTTAATTTTCTTGTTTTTATATGTGACAAAATGTCATCTAGGAAACTGTCTCATTTAATCTGCTTGTGACATCAATTATATTTGTTAATGATTTCTCATGAAGTTATTAAAAAAATCTTTTGCATATTGTCATAATTTTTAAAAAAAAAATATGTATTGCTGACTGCTTGTATCCTAGTAGGACTAGAATCCAAGTTAGGTTAGGGAAGTTAGCTTATCTCTATTACAGAAACCTGCTCAGACCTATTTGTTTTTCTTCAACACCCACAGGGCTAACCTATGGTTTATAGTGTTTCTATGCTGAGCAGATCTTAGAGCTTTTTAAATTTATTTTATAGCAAATAGGACTAGAGTATTTGAGATTAATTAGTAGGATTTGTATCTGTAAATCATTATGCCCCCAAAATTATTACAATCTAAAAATATTTTCTGGCTTTAAAAACCAGCAAAAAGGTTGATAAGCAGTAAAAATCAATTATTCAGTCAATGAATCAATCAAGCACGGTTTGAAAATTCTAACCTCCCATAAATTTATAAACACAACATAATTATTCTTAGTGCCACAGTAAAGCTATGGATGTATTGCTAGGAATAAATTAACTTTTAGGTTTGATTATCACCCAGTTCACACTCCTCCCCAGTCTTTTGAACAGGAGTAAAAGTTTATTGCTTGTTTCCTGTTTAGAATTGAATGTCCAGTTCCTTCTAAATTATTCTAATTCTCTTTTACTCTCAGTAGCCACTAGCATCTTAGGGCATCAGTTCTTTTACTTGGGGTGAATTGATTTAAAAAAAAAAATAGTTACTGGAATGATTATATTATTTAAAATCATTTCACTCATGTTTATAAGAGAATTTCTTTGTTTTATTCATATTTTATAAACCATTTTCCTGAAAATTTTTAATAGAAAGATTTTATAAATTTCAACTGTTTTGAATGCTGAATGTTTCCTTATTAGGAAATGGCTAATATTACTATTGCCAATGTATCTGATATAAAACCTTATTAAGGCTTATCTAAAAAAAATCTTAAACCAATAATCTGAGGATGCAAGTTTGAATAAAGGCGTATATTAAATTGTTACAAAAATAATGGCTGCTTAAAGTGTTGTCTTTTGAAAAATCATTTTAACATAGTATTCACATTATATATTAGGTGAATCTTGGTATACATAATAATTAACGTGTGCTCTTTCATAATTTTTAGCTTATTTTCAAACAGTAATATTCTTGAAGCATAAAAGCCCTTAATTATTAACATGACAAAACATGATCTTTGTTTACTTTTCTTGCATGAGTTCAAACTTAGGCATAGTGCCTCCCAAACTTTTGCCAATATCGACAGAGCATGGGGAAATATGGTTCCAGAAATTTCGTACTGGTGATAGGATTTTTGAAGATGAAGAAGGTAGAGGATGGTCATGCAGTCTTGACAACAAACATTTGCAAGCGGTTGTCGAGCAAACCCATGTCAAAGTATCAGAGAAATATCTCAGATACTTGGTATCAACATTGCAAAAGTCTCATGCCATTTGCAGAATATTGGCAAGGTGAAAAAGCTTGATAAATGGGTTCCTCCTGATCTCAATGAAAATCAAAAAGTTAGGTGCTTCGAAGTGTGCTTGATACTCTTTCTGTATAAAACCAAATAGTCACTTGTGATGAAATGTGGATCCTTTATGATAACTGTAAATGGCTTGATTGTCTCCCAAGTATTTCCCAAAGCCAAAGTTGCATCAGCAAAAGATTATGGTGACTGTCTGGTGATCTACAATTGGTGTTATCCACTACAGCTTTCTGGAAGCCAATCATAACATTAATTCAGGGCTTTACTGCAATCAAATTGCTGAAATGCATGCCCACTTGCAAAAAATGAGACCTGCATTGGTGAATCAACATGGTTCAATTCTGCTCAATGATTATGTGTGGCCACATGTTGCAAGAATGACATTGCAAAAACTTGGGATACGAGAGTTCAACACATCCTCCGTATTCTCCTGATCTTTCACCCACTGATTATCATTTTTTTTAAAGCACATTTTTAAGTGGTAAAACTTTTAGGTCCAATTCAGAGGTGGAATCAGCTTTCAAAGATTTTGTTGCATCACTGCTAATAATTTTTTATCAACAAGGAATAAATAATGTCGTTGATCAATGGCAGAGGTGCATGGATGATCAAGGCTCGTATTTTGAGTAATTTCAGTTAATTTTTCAAGAATGAAATTGTTTCTGAAATCGGCCATTATTTTTGTAAAAACCTAGGGATAATAATTAAAAAAAAGTTCAACATAAATCATTTTGCTTACGACGCACTTGGAAGGTTTCACGTAGAGAAAAGTTGTAAAATTTATGACAGAATGTTAATATTTAGAAATAGATTTGCTTTTGCCATCTACAAAAACCTACAACGAAATTGTGTTTATCGTGTTATTTGTATGTGCTAATGGAACTGCAAAACTGATTTTCTTTGTACTTTAATATTTTGGAGTTAATGTAATTTTTTTATTTCCTTTCAGAACTCATTGCGGGAGTTGGGTTGTCCCAAAAAGCTTGCCATCTTATTGAAATCCTATGTCATGTCAATGAAAGTTGGCTACAATGTTTCGACTACTCTGATCTCGTCTGTTGCCAATGCAATCTCAAATATGTCTGTCAATGATAAAAACCAGAGTGTTTTACAGGTAAGCTTTATGTCTATTGTTAGTTTTCTGACTGAATTAAAAATTTAGGTTGTTTGCACAATGTTTTTTTTTTTTTTTTTTACTACCAATGATTTTAACATTGGTAATTTTTAATGCTCTTTATTTGGCGGGGCTAGTGGTGTAATGGTTAGTGGTTTGGATTGAGGAATTGTCAAACTCATTACTTTTATTTACAGGCTTATGAATCCATCTATTCTCCTCCCAGCTATGGGTAAAATAGCAGGACAGATTGGGTGAACAACAAATCTGAATTCAGACTGGATTGTACTATCCTAAAAGTGTGTGTACTTGTGAATGCTTACGACCATATCACGTTGAATACACAGGTTCTCGCTCGATCACCGAAGTTAAGCAATGTTGAACCTGGTCAGTACTTAGATGGGTGACCACTTGGGAATACCAGGTGCTATAAGTGTTTAGTGATGGATGTGCGTTGTGGTGCAGTGGATATCGGCTTGGAAAGAGAAATTGGTGGGCCGAGTTCGAATTCCAGTTGAATACCCTGCATTCACTTAAGCACTGGTACCCTTGGGAAAGGTATTAATCCGTCCCTTCCCTCCAGTTCTGGGTTAAATAACAGGGTAGGACTTGGGGACCCTGCCCTTAAAAACAAATCCCAATGAACCTTGGTACTCGGAAAGAAAAAAGTATTATTAGACACAAAACTTATATAAAAACAACAATAAATTGTTGAAAGAAAAAGTTATTACCAGCAATAAAGAAATAAAAATTTAGTTTGCAATAAATGACCCGCCGAGGTTGATATGTCATAAAACAAAAACAACCAACCAACCACTTGTGAATCCAAATTCCTACTAAAACTCTTGTTAGCTTGTTGTTAGATGCAGTATTAAATTGAGCCTAATGTTCATATAGGGAACAAGAGGAATTAGCTATTAACTTATGGAAAAAAGTGCAAAAAAAGCCAGCAAATGCTACTTTGATCAAAGAACAACATTGTAAAGTAAAACATTTAAAAGAATCAGCACATATATGATGCTCCAATAACCTCAGTAGGCCTAGCATAGAAATAAACATCATATGGAAGATCTATGAAGAAAGCAGGAACATTAGGCATCTAAAACCAGTTTAGCCTGGTAATGTACTCATCATTGCACAGAGAAGTGATACATTCATAAGTAGTCCTTCATTCTTGTGCGAAAAAGCCAGTAAATGCTACTCTGATCAATTTCTTATAAGAATATTTCTTTTTAATAATTATTTCTTTTAGGTATCTGAGATCAACATAAGAAACAATTCTTATAAGATTATTAAAAAAACAAAAAAAACACTCTAGGTTTGACAAATTGAATCACTGTCCCAGTTCATAGGTCTGAAGTTCAAGTCCATGTTACCTTGTCTCTATAGACTGTTGAACACAATGCAATTTTTACCCAAATGTTGCAGATGAATTTGCATGCAATAATAGAACTGATCAAACAGCTGCTTGTAATTGGCATGCTATATAAAAAAAAAGTTTCTCTAACAAGATAATTGCTTTTGGGCTTAAGCCTAAACCAATTATGATTATCCTAATCTCTTTGAAATGAGCCATTAAATCCTAGCTTTAAAATCAGTTTATTATTGTTATTGATTATGTAATGTCAGTAGTTAGTTTTTGATTTATCCACATGTACTTCTGTTTTTCTCTGGCTTCGTTTGTTTATGATCAGATTATAATAACCTTTGATAATTATTTTATCAAAAATATGGTCTTTTGCAGGGTCACATGATTTTATTAAAGCAATAAAAGCAGACATATTAAAAACAAATTATATTATAAAAAAAAACAAAATAAAAATTTATAACTAAAAAGAGGTTATTGGATCCCTATATATGTGCCGATCTTTTCAAATGTTTTATTTTCCACTGCTGTTTGTTCTGACTGCTCATTTCCAATTGTGGTTTATTCTGGTTTAAATAAAATGAATGAGACTGAAGGACTACTTATGAATGTATCACTTCTCTGTGTGATGATGAGTAAAATTCCAGGTTAAACTGGTTTCTGAGGTCTAATGTTCCTGCTTTCTTCATAGATCTCCCATGTGGTGTCTATTTTTATGCTAGGCCTATTGAGGTTATTCGAGACTCGTATATGTGCTGATTCTTTCAAGTGTTTTATTTTCCAGTGTTCTTTGTTCTGAGTTCTTCCTACTCAGTTGAACAATCTGTTTCATTATCATCAGAATTATTTCAACTTGAAAGCACACTGCAAATTGTTGTGATTTCTCCTCTTCATCATGGTTTCTAGTTTCTGAATGTGGTTTATTCTGGTTTAAATAAAGTGAACCAGAATGAAAGTGTAATAATATGTCTGTTGTAAATTGTTTCATATTCTTCACTGGCACACAATTCGAGCACTGTCTGCCAAGTGACTGCCCAAAGACAAAATCTGCCAGCTTTTCTGTGTCTCTCAGTCAGTTATGCAGAACTTTTCCACACCCTTTTATAGGAATTTAACTAATCCTAAGGCACTAGGTAATTTGTATAACCTGTGTATGGCACACTTGATTTTGTGCCTCTTTCATTGGGGAGAATGCGTTTCCCCCTGATCTCATAGGTTACAGCTAGGGGTCAGTCACTTCTGTCTTGCACTCCTCTAAAGTGTAACCAAACAGGTTTGTGTGTCTAACGGTGAGGGGGGTCTCTTCATCTATGTCTGGCAGGTCATCAGCCTCATCATCCGTTGTGTTACTGGGCATCTGTATGGAATCAGTGTATTCTACTAAGATTCCTTGTTCTGATGACTCGCTGTCTTCACTTGCCACCATGCTTTTGCATTTTGAGTACTGCTTGTCCTGGTTTATCACCTACCCCCGACAGGGTAAAGGTCTCTAATATGGCGAGGCATCTCATTGAACAGAACTGAGTGCAGACCATGGTGTCCAGTCACCAACTCCCTTTTTAAATTTACACATGTAGATGGTGCGTGGAGCCTTCATCCCCACTACGCCTCCAGTTTTGTTAGTAGCATTTTTCTCACATGTCTGTGGAGTTGCAATGTCTGTCCCTTTTACTTGCACTTGGTAAGTGTGGATTTCTTTTGCTGGGGCTGTGGAGGCTGATGTATCAACCTTCAGCATTATATTGTAGAGATACACTACATCTGCCACAGAGCACTGCTTTCTGGCAGCAATATAATTGATAGTGCATTTCCACTATGCCATTCTCTGCTGAGAAATATGCACATCAAAAGCGCAGATGAATGCCCCAGCCTTCTGCAAATTTTTTTAATGAGCTCCCACCGAATGTTGCACCATTGTCAGCAAGTAGCTCAGTCGGCGGTCCTTATTCAAAGAATATTGACTTCAGCTTCCAGATGTCGTTGGCAGAATCTTGATGAAACAGTGTGTGCCAGGTGGAGAATTGAGTAGGGCCACAATCAATTAGTGTTAGGTAGTGCCTGCTGCCAAGGTGGGTCATGTCCACTCCTATTTGGCACCAAGAATTTGGTACATCCAGCCACTGTACTGAGGCTGGGTCTTTAAACTGACATACCTTACATGATACCACTTCATTTCTTAACTGCAGCTTTGGATCATGCAGGATTGACCCATGTCACAAAATACAAAGTGCGTTTTGCACCAGAATGCTCTCTTTGCTAATAGATATTCGTTATCTGGGCAGAACCATCAACGGCTGCACCACCCTGATGAGATGATCAGCCTGGTTAGCACCATACGTAACCAAGGCCATGCCTATAATTAAGCCGTATTCTTTCAAAATGCTGAGTCGACATCTTAACATCTTTGTGGCTGCCTTGGTGTGCGGTTTTGCCCTCCTGGTCAATGTCTGAAATCCACCTGTGCATGCATACAGAATCGGTTAGCAGGTGAAGTGCTGTTGTTTTCCATTGGAGTGCTAGATTAACACCTCTCAGATCCAGAAAGTCCAGCTCAGAAAGATTTTTATGTTGTGAATCTCTGTCCGGACATAACAAACACACATCTTCAGTGATGTCCCCATCAACTTCCAACACTACCCCAGTAGGTAAGGAGCACTCTGAATTCTGTTGATAAAAAGGAATTTTTAGCTTCTTTTTTTTTTTTTAAATACAGTCCCAAATTCATAATTTCTGCTTTTTGCTTTCCTAATATATTTGCCCCAAAATCAAGGGCTTTCTATTTACATACATTTATATATTCCTTTTATTCTGAAGCTAGTCAGTCTTTATAAAACTCCGACAACTGGATTGCGTTCTCTTAACTGATCAGCAGTATTAAAAACAGGACGTCAATATAGTAGATGTGTATATGAAATGTTTCCGGTTAATGAACATTCCTATCTTACTCTCCGCTTTGTATATTTTATATAAGTCTTGTTCTCATAGTTATGGCAATTTAAAACTTGACATTTGAAACCTAAGAATCTTATCTTTAGGCATTGACCATTTATGTTGCAGTTAATATGTCAAGGAACCAACCATATTCATTTTGAATGTTAATTTTCTAGCATGATGTCATTCTGAGTTTTTGGTCAAACCTCTCTACACACTCACACACAATGCTAGATATTACTACTAGCAAGTAATATATATGTGCAAAATTATATAATTTAATTTACATCAAATATAAAAGAATTTCTACTGCTATATTTCAATATAAGACCAGAGTAATAATGTTAAAATTGAAGTAAAAACATTCAATACTTATAGAAGGTTAACTTTTTTTGATCGTTCATCAGGACTCTCGACAAGTCCCAATGAGTGATTAAAAAAATCACAAAATTCTGAGTTGACTTTCAGTAAATATCAGACGTAGAAGCAAGGTGAAGTAACAGAAAGCAGCTCTGATTGAGGAATCGGAGCCGAGTTTGAATTCCAGTCAGATTCATTACATTCACTTATGTGCTAATACCCTTTGGGAAGGTGTGAAGCCATATCTTTTTCTCTCAAGCTATAAGGTAATATAGCAAGACAGACTGTTCTATAGACTTGGGTGGTAACCAATCTAGGAGAAGGAAAATGCTGAATTCAAATCAGCCTGGAGAGGGTTGGATACTGTCAGGCTGTAGTACCCAAAGAAACACCACTTCTACCTAGGTTTCAGTAGATATGGTACCCCTATGACTTTCTGGATCTGGTCAGCTAAGAGTTTTTGTCTATCCTAAGAATGTTTGAGTGAAAAGTTGGAGACCACCCCCATTTACAGACTTGAAACCAAAGTAGCCTACGAAATTCACCAATCCAGGTCATTGCTGCAGTTTTTATAATATGTTGTGAATAAGACTGACTCCTAATTCATAAATAAGACATAAGCGAGATAAACCCCAGTACTGCAGAATTGGAAAGTGTTAAACTTCTAATTGTAACTTTTTGACAAATAAATTCTACATTGCTTTTTTAAAAGCAAAAGTTGATTGTCTGTTTGGAAGCCACCTCCATTTTTACTTTTCTTGTAATTCACTTTGTTCCTGAGGGCGTTTTTCACCTGCTTCACTTAAAACTTCTTCAGATGAAAACAAGAAACACATGGGTGTAAAAGATTAGCCAGCAGGATAAGATCTCCAGGTAGTGGCTCTAGGACCCATGGGAGCTGAGAAAGTGTTTTCTTATTGAGGAAAATGATATTCACTGAATTCTTCATCTTCTGAAGCTTACATTTTAACATTGCACCCATACAATCCAAATTTACTTTTCTTTGGCCATAGAAAACTTTGCCAAAATTTTTGCTTTTTGTTAAGCTGCTTATTCATAAAACTTTAAGCAAGGTTTGATATGCCAGACATACAACAGTAACTTTGTTGTTACTCAATCATTTGAGTCATTTCTCTATTCATCTTTAGACTGTAGACATGGGTATATTTATACTTGTGGATTTGTTGTTCTTTGATTATTTGTTTGGTCCTGGGCATGACTGTAAACTGCATCTGGCAGCAAGGCCTCCAATTGGGAGGTTGTGAAGAGTATGGAACCACCTCTTGATTGCCGTTGTTCCCAGGTCCACCCTCCCTGACCCAGAATGGTAGCATCTGTTAGGGTCCCAGCTATGGGTAAATAGTTAACCCTCCCCAAACTGGCGTCAAAACATATGAAAGTATAAAAATACATTTTTATAGAAATACAGTATAACCCGGATATGAGAAACCCGGATATAAAATATTTTTTATCTGGTTCAAAATTAGAGCCTGGGGTAATGAAATATAAAATATACCAAGCCCGGATATAAGAGAACTATTATCTAGTTCCAACAATGCTCTTATATCCGGGTTACACTGTATATACATTTTTGGAGGAAAAATATTACCAACACTACATTTTTGAAGAAAACATTATTACCATAACATTTTTGAAGGAAAAAAAAATTGTCAGCAAAACATTTTTCAATACGAAACTAGAAAACATTTTCAGTTTTGTAAAATAAAAAAGAATAAAAATGAAAAATTTTCATTAAAATCTTACTAAATCAACCTTCTCACTATAACTGAACATTAAAAAAGATACCGTAAAACTCCACCTTTTTGGCATTAAATAACCCACAGAGGTGTTGATATGCCATTAAACAAAACTCAATTGTTTGTTAGTTTTTGTTCTGAAATTTCTGGAAATTGTCCCAAGTGACCGTTTAGACTTTTTATATAAATACAATGAGGATACTACTACTACTACTATTTTTCAGTAGTTTTCACAAATAGTTTCTAGTATGAAATGATGTGGGCAGGAGACAAATCAATGTATCACGTGCAACATAGAAGAAAAGAAAATATACTTTAGTTTTTGGCATCCTTTTTTTTTCTTAATACTTTCACTCATTAAAGAAAAATAGAATTTTAAATTCAAATATAAAAAAAAGTAGCAAAATGCTAATGCTATATTAGGTGCATGCAAAATTCTTAGGATTTTTTTTTTTAAACCTAGAAGCTTTGGGTTTTGTTGAGAGACCATTTAATTTCCAGCTGAAAATGCAATTTCTTCTTCAGATCTCTAGGAAGGGCAATTTTCCAATATCTTCATGCTCATACACACTTGACAATAATTTAATTTTAGTTCCCTTTACACACACACACACACACACACACACACACACACACACACATATAAAATTATTCACTGAGGTCAAGACAAATGGTGACGATCTGTTTTATACCTGAATGCAATCTTTAGGCCATCTAGTACATTAAAATTTCCTGGGATTTTAGATGGCCTAAAGATTACATTCAAGCATGAAACACTCTCGCTATTTGATATTGTCCTCTGTGTTCAATTTAACATTTACATAATACCTCTATCTCTGATATTCAGCATTTTTACCCATAAAATATAGCATATTGCAAAACTATTATTGTGTCTGTCTGTGTGTGTGTGTGTGTGTATATATATATATATATATATGGTGTGTATATATATATATATATACACCATATTACATTGTCTCAACACATTTTAATTATTTTTGCACAGTTCATAAGAATCAAAAAAATTTTTTTTTTTTTTTTGAAAAATGTGATATTTGGGGATATAAAATCTGTGTAATAAATTTCATTAAAACTATCCAGGTTCAAAATGACATGGTCTACATCAGAATCTAACATAGTAAAGAAAACAAAAAATAAACTTTACTGCAAGTTATCTCTCACCCCAGCATACTTTCATAGCAACATGAGCAAAAGTAGAACCATCCAAAGTGGGAGTTAAGGAGAAAAGTACAAAAATCTTCATACTGGTGAACAAGTTAAAAATGACTATTCTCTCAATATAAACCAGATAATTCCACTTCACGAATACATTCCAGATAAAAATACCCCAACTGACAATATTTGCCAAAACCAGATTCCTATTTTGAGAATTTATCGTTGCAGCCTTTTTGGTAAACTGTGATTTCTGTTCTTTGTAAAAATAAAAGATACTATAAAAAATAGTATATGAATACTTTTTATGTTAATTTTTAAGTCTTTAGCTAACTTTTGACATCGTCTGTTGGCATGAGTGCTGTTACTATCTACTGGGTGCGATGGATAAATTGTCATCAGACAGCACAGCTGGGTCATTTGGACACTGTCTGTGAAAAAAATTGTGACACAATTCATTCTGCCAGAAATTTGAAAATGGCATGCTGTGCTGATTGGCATTCATGCCAGAATCTCCAATATGAACATTTAAGAGTGTTTGGGTATCAATCTAAGGACAGTGCAGAGGATTTGGAAAGAGCTGTATGAGTCTAATGGTCATTACGAAGGTTTTTGGAATGATCACTAGTGATGTTGATGTTATACCTTAAATCAGTCTTCTCACGAGGCCTCAGACTCAACACAGAGGCCTACGTCAAATGTCTCGAGGAGGTATTACTACCCTGAGTCAAGAGGGTGGCTGCTGGAATACCCAATGTTTGTCAACAAGACTCTGCACTTAGACACAAGCAGAACCTAGTCGTGACTGTCAAACAATTTCTGTGACCACATCACCTCCTTACATCTTGTCACCTAACCCCCCAAACAGCAATCCCCTTGGTTATTATGTCTGGGGTGCAGTTGAGCGAGAGACCAACAAAACTCCTTGTAAGACCAAAGATGAACTGAAAGCAAAAATTATGTCAGCATTCACCAATTTAAACAAGGATATCATCCAGAAGAGTTGCAGGAGATTGCAAAGTTAACTGGTGACCATAGTTGAAGCCAATGGCAATTTTATTGAATAAATTTATTCCTCACTATTCAAGATATTTTTGAGTAATTTTAGTAAATATATCTGTTAAAATAAAATGGCGGTGTCATTTTCATTTTAGCATCATTTAGATAACCATTCATTCGTGACACCCTTTATATCTGTTAAAATAAGATGTCAGTGCTATTTTCATTTTGGTGTCATTTAGATGACTAATTTATCCATACCACCCTGTTTATCTGAGCTTTGGACAGTGATGCATTTTTGAATAATGTTCTGAGTTTTAAGTGCAAGTAGGTGTCATACTATAGAGGTTTACATATGCTTGTTTTGTTCAATTACAAGCATTTGAGAAGGCTTAGATTGTTAGATGGTAAATGTTTTTGGATATTTACTGTGCATATTGGATGTGACATATTACTGGTGCTTTTATATCAACAACAGTGGTCAAATAAACATTCCTACATCTGTAGACCTGGTTCTGGATGGTCATGTAGACGCACACTCACCTAGATAGAATGTATGTAGAAGATCACATGTCTTCCACAGCATAGATTAATGCAAATATGGTCCAGGAGAGTAAATATGGATTTTTGGGAATTGTTTAATTGCAGCTGGATTGTAGGTGGTCATGTGCACTTTTCAGTCAGATTTTCTTTTATGTCATGATACTATTTATACATGTCTTTAGTGTTATTGCAAATGGGTCACTTGGCAGAGTAAATGATAGTCTTTAGTGTTAAGGGTGTGGTATCACCTTTCAGGGTTCCAGCTATGGCAGTAAACTGCATCTGGCAGCAAGGCCTCTGATTGGGAGGTTGTGAGGAGCATGGAACCACCTCTTAATTGCTGTTGTTCCCAGGTCTACTCTGATCCAGAGTGGTAGCACATTAGGGTCCCAGCTATGGGGAAATAGTTAACCCCCAAACTGGGGTCAAAACACTGAAATGCTTTTATAGAAATATATATATAAAAATAGACTTTTATAGAAAAATATACGTTTTTGAAAGAAAAATATTACCAACAATACTTTTCTGAAGGAAAAAAATTATTACCATAACCCATTTTTGAAGGGAAAAAAAAATTATTACCATAACCCATTTTTGAAGGGGGAAAAAAAAATATTACAATAACCCATTTTTGAAGGGGTTGGGGGGGGGGGAATATATTACTATAACCCATTTTTGAAGGGGAAAAATTTGTTTACCAGCAATACATTTTTTAATACAAAATGAGAAGACATCTTAAGATTTCTAAAATAAAAAAAATTTTTCATCAAAATTTGACTAAATCAACCTTCTCACTATGACTGAACATTTAAAAAAAATACCTTAAAACCCAATCTTTTTGGCATTAAATAACCCACAGAGGTTGATATACCATTAAACAAAACTCAAATCTTCTAGCTATGGGCATATAGTAAACTGTGCTAAACAAAAACAAAACATTACAAAAATATTAGTAATGCATTTTCATCTAAAAAAAACAAAACATATTTTCAGTGAAATTACAAACAATACATTTTATCTGTAGTTGAAGACATACAATTATGTTCTAAATATTTAGATTTTGGCATTTAATCACCCAAAGAAGTTTGTCGCTAAACAAAACCAGCCAACCAACTTTAGAGTTCGGTGATGCCTGTTTGCATGTGTAATGGAAATGTAGAGCAATATCTACTAAAATGTATTTGCCCATGACGTATAGGCCCAGTTCTTGAAAAATCATAGTATGGGTTGTTGTAATCTCAAATTTTACTTACTATTTTGCATTTGTGGCAGGAATATTGGACAGTACCATGTACGTTCAAAGTATTGTTTAACCTGATCTACTGTCATTCCTCCAACAGGGAGGCAATGTACTGTTTAAGCAGCATAGTGCCTGTCCATATCAGTCAGTTAAGTGCCATACGCTTGGGCGATCATGTCTTGAAAGAGACATAACTGAAGATTTTTCCCACAGTAGGTTGCCATTACTTTTTGTGGTAGACTGGTTGCCAACCAAGGCTATAGAACATAATTTACCCTGCTATTTAACCCATAGCTGGGGGAGAGGGGACGGATTAATACCTTTTCCAAGGATGTTTGTGAGTAAGTAAATAAAATGAATTCAACTGGAATTTGAACTTGGCTCTCCGATTTCTCATTCTTAGCTGATATCCATTCAGTTTGTGCCTGTCATAATCAATGTTCTGAAACATGTACAACATTTTCCCTAGCCAGTATGATCACCTGATCTCTCCCACATTGAACATCTGTGAGACATGATGTCACTTGACTCCTTCAGTTAGCTCACCTATAACTTTTGCTGTATTGCATCAACAGTTACATTATATTAGGGGAAAATGCATCACAAGATGGTATTTTCCATCTGTAAAATCATATGAAAGTATATTTCTGTATTGAAACCCAATAAGTCTATGCAGTATCTTAATATAAAGTCTGTATATTGTTGGTACAACATGTTGGAACCTGTGATTATTTACTGTATAATCTATCCATATTACCTGTACATTTAATCTTGAGTAAATTGAAGCATGTATTTGGGATATTGTAATTTTAGCCAGTATTGAAATAAAATTTAAAGTCATCCCTTCCGCATGCTTGCTTCCCCGACGGCTATAACCTCCAGGAGTTTAAATGTAAGGTCAATAGACACCTCCTAACACACTAACCCTCCCATTCTCTCCAACTCTCCCCCTATGTATATCCTAACTCGTCTATCACCCTGTGTAACCCCCTGTGCTATAGTGGCAGTGGAATGGCTTGCTGGGAGTGACATGATTTAAAAAAAAAAAAATTGTATGTAAACTTTAACCTCAACTGTATATATGTTGATTTTCTAAGTGTAGCTTAGACGTGGCACAAGGCTGAAAGTATGGGGCATCCATTTAATATCAATCTCAATATTAACTCGTAATTAATTTCATGAGACAAGCTTGTTAACTGTTACTCCATGTCGATTGCCCAAAATGATTTTCTAATTGTAGCTTAGTTGTAGCGCAAGGCCAAAAGTATGGTGCACCCAGTGAGGATCAAACTCCCTACTCAGTCATGATTAATCTAGCAAGATAAGCTTGCTAACCATTATGCTGTGTCAAAGTGCCTAACTCAACTGCATATATGATCTGCACACATGGTTAGCAACATCTTGGGGGGAAAAAAAAACAAATTACAAATTTTTAATTTAAAATTGAAATGATAGTTGTTGAATAAAACTGATGGGTTATGGAATTTCAACATGGAAGAGTTGATATTAGTTCCATTCCCTATCCTAAATTGCATAATTTATGTTTACTTGAAAATTAGCTGACCTGCTCTTTGTACTAAAAACAAACCAACATACACTTGAATTTCTTGTTGAGAGAATTCTTCATAATGAAAAAGGAAACACCACTTAGTGTTATATAACCAATATAGTTAACAATAAATTGAAATCCTTTTTGTCTATTCAGTTTTATTATTTTTCTTATTTTGATAATATATAAACTTGCTATGAGGGTGTGCCTCCTTATTTATAAAAGGAAGTTGATCATTATGAATATCTTTAAATGAAGACAAAAAACTCCTTTCTGTAAGTGGCAAAATAATTTTAGTTTTTGTCTTCAGTTTCACTTTATTTGAATTCTTGGAAGCATCTTTAAAAAGGCATCTGAAGATTTTTTTTTATTTTAATCTTTAAGTTCGTATTTATATATTTACTTGTTTCCTAACTTGCTGTATTTACAAACAGTAAGTACATAAAAAATTTGTTTTTAAGCGTGCTTATCATTGAAAAATTATATATTTTGACTGAGCAAGTTTGGAGATTTTTCTAAAACTTTTTCTTTTGTTCTGTAAACGTTCTGCTGTAATTTTATTTCAACTTACGTTCTGATATTCCTATAGTTATGTAAAGACTGCTTGTGAAAATTTATAGTTTTAATCCAATGTTGTTTTTAAATTTCTTTCTTGTTCTGATATTTTTGCTTGCATGTTTTTTTTTTTTTTTTTTTTAATTACTTCACCCCAAGCCTGGCAACAAAGCTGCTAACACACAAGGGGTTACTGAGTGTGAAAGAATGAGAAAAAGAACGTTAATATTGCATTTAAAGTTTTGAGGACTAACGTTGACTGGAAAACAAAAAGCCAAGAAAGAGAAGAAATTGTTAGCACTGAATTTTCAGTTACAGCTAGTAAAATGAAACTTAGCTGCCAATCTAGTATTGCACTTAAATATGTAGGTACTAAAGAATATTTATAAAATGTGTGAATTAAACCAGAATTTATGCTGACTTAAAGAATAGTTTTCACAGAAAGTCTTCTACAACCGTAATCATGGCAAACAACTAGCCTAAAACTATCAGATCTCTTACCGTAATAAACACATGCACGAAAAACAAAATTCCTCTGAAAAGAAAGTCCCAATTTTTTATTTCTCGTCTCATTGAGAAATGCCAAACGCACACACGTATATGAGATAACGATATATTGAGAACAGTATTGGGGGCGGGGGGATGTATGACAAAGTGAAAGAATTTTTTATTTCTTTATTTTTTTATTTTTATTTATTTTTTTAAACATTTCGCTCTTTAAGACTTCCTCAGACTAGTATTTGTCTATATTTCTGAGATGAGGTAGTATTCACAGTATTTACATTATTCGGACTATTGTCCTCATCTTTGTTGCCATTTGTTCAGTTCCAAATTCTTAGCACCTGAAGAAGGCCAGAGCATACAATGGCCAAAACATTGTACAAATGGCAAGAGGACAATAATAGTCCAAATAATGTAAATAGTGTTCATCAGACTAAATTAGTTATGTTGGTATGACTACATATGCACACAAACAAAGGATGCTAGACATTTTAATTCTAATTTTCTTTTTAATCTGATTTCATTTGGATTCTTTTTCTTTTAATCACTTTTGTTGGTAGACCTCTCATACTGTGATAATAGAAGTTCTGCCAGGAATGTGAAATATAAGGGCTTAGGTGCGAATTTACTGTAGATGACCTTTTGATCAAGACATTCTCTAGACATTTTCGTCATAGTGAATTGTTTTCTCCTTTAATCAAAGTAGCATTATTTGATGTTAAAATAGTGATCAGTTTTGTTGAAATATTTGCCTTGTTTTGTAAATGTTCCTTTTGTGTTCAGTTTTTCCAATTTATCATACATTTTTCCACCAAAATAACAATATTGGCAATAAGATTGATAATATTTAGTATTTGTCTATATTTCTGAGATGACGTAGTATTTGGACTATTGTCCTCATCTTTGTTGTCATTTGTACATATACCCCAGTGATTGTAATAAAGGGTTCAGTTCGAAATTCCTAGCACCTGAAGAAGGCTGGAGTGTACAATGGCCGAAATGTTGTACAAATGGCAACAAATATGTGGACAATAGTCTGAATAATGTAAATAATGTTGAAGATATTTATTACATATTAGCCTTTTGACTAAATTGAAGCCTGAAGAGAAACATTTTAAAGTCGAAATTTTGTCTTTTTATTCCTCAAATTTCATTAACTAGACTATTAAATCTGCATATAAGAAGCATGGACCATCTTTTGTTTGAATTATATATCAACAGAAAAAAATTATTATCTGTAGAAAATTTCTTAGAAAAACATGATTTTAATAGCCATGCAAAATCGACTATTATTGAAAGAATAGAAATAATCAAAAAAGATAAAATTAGGAAAATAATAGAACAGGAAGACAAATGGATTATGCGCCTCAAAACATTTTGTCCAGACGGATTCAACAACAAACTAAACAGCACGGATAGAATTAGTATATAATCCTATAGATAAACTTCCTCTACCACATGTTCTTGTCTCACACATTATAATCTTTGTATATTTGAATATACTCTCCTGTTACTACACAAAAAAAGATTCCACCCATAAGGGACCATAGATGACTCTCTTAACCTGTACCATCCTTAACAACATTAGACAGATATGCTTGCAGAGGTGGTCAGTTTTCCTACACACACACACACACACACACACTCCCAAAAAATGAAAGGATAAGAACATGAGAATAGAAAAATTACCAACAATACATTTTTAAAAGAGAAAAAAATTAAAGCTTGCAAGAAAATAAAATTTCAACATCAAAACTCCCTAAGGAGTTGATATGCTGTTAACCAAATCAAATCCTGCTAACAAGATCCAAATGAATACGCAGCATTACCTTTGGGAAAGGCTTGACTACAGGAGTTGCTGAAAAGTTATCAGTGTTAACCGCCAACTATTCTCAGGGATCCACTCCAGGTTTTCTGTCTAGATTTTCATAGCCTTTTTCCATATTTTGGATATGAGTGCAAGACAACAAAGGTTAAAATCGATACATATTTGCAAACATTACTTTTTAAGCACATTCTTCATATATATTTTTCAAATACAAAATCTGTGTTATATACATATATGCATACATCCCTCCTACATATATATAAATATGATCAAGACATCAGTAAGTTCACTCATGTTTTTGTTTGTTGATTGAATAATGATTGCTAAGGATTATATTCTTTGGAGTTAATTGTCCCTATTTTTTACCATACAGGAAACTGTCCCTTTGTTAGTTGATCTCACAGTGGAGGGTGAAATGAAGGAATCTGCACTGCTGTCCACCTTAAGGGCCCTGACCAATCTGTCGACCACAGAGCGACACCATGGTCAGTACACTCGTATGGTTCAACATCTCTACAACCTAATGGATGCTGGCAGCACGCCTGTCAAACTACAGGCTCTCAAGGTGTTAGTGAATTTGTCCTGCAGTGCTGATATGGTACAGCACTTATTAGCAGCTAAGGTATGTTCAAAATGTTTTTTGACTCTGTTGTGAATAAAGATTTGGTAGTAGGGCTGTCTTAATAGCATGGGGTAACTGTTCACCAGTGAGATTTTAAGGTGAGGTACTGCATAAATAAGGGATGTGCTTTGTGGTGTGGTGGATATTGGCTCAGAACAAGAAATTGGAGATATATATCGGGGACACACACGCACACACACACACACACACACATATATATATATATATATATATTTTAATTCAGATACTTCAATCCAAGGGAAAAAAGCAGGAAGGTAAATTCCAAAAAACCTGATCCTAATTAATATTAAAAATTTTATTTTAATATTAAAAAATGATACAGGAAGAGAGCTCCATGTAATAAAATATTACAGAGCAAATATATATTAAAAAAGGATTAATTCAAAGATGTTGAATGGCCATTTCAATATGAAGATCCCCACGGGGGACAACACATCACCTCAGCAACAGAAAAATCCTTTCAGAAACTGGAGAAAAATTAGTCTACTTTTACTTTTTAAATAGATTGCAAAGAAATTAAAAAATAAAATAAAATAAAAATATCGAAATGGCCATTCAGCATCTTTGAATTAATCCTTTTTTAATAAATATATATATATATATATATATATATATATATATATATATATAGATATGTTACAGAAATTAATGAATTTTAATGAAACTTGGCTTATAAACAACCGACAATTTGAAATGAATTGTTTGAAAGTTATTTTTTATCGCTACTCGTATTTAAGTAGATATTCTGTTTTTTAATTAAACAGTATTATATATTTATGTCTACTGGCCTGATTATTTACAGTAAATTGTTATTACGAAAATGTGTGCCATTTGATACATTTCAGAGCAGATATGGTTGTTTGTGATGAATCGAAAATTGTGTTATATAGGCTTGATAAAAACCTCGTTTAGACTGGAGGCTATTCATGGTCGAGAGGTCTAAGACATTGCCAGATCAAATGGTAGCTTTCCCTATGTAAATAGGGGTCGCAGGTTCGAATCCTGCCGAATCGCACACATTTTCGTAATAACAATTTATTGTAAATAATCAGGCCGGTAGATATAAATATATAATACTGTTTAATTAAAAAACAGAATATCTACTTAAATACGAGTATCGATAAAAAAAATGATGTTCAAACAATTCATTTCACACACACACACACACACACACATATATATTTTTATTCTAAATTATATTTTAGAACATGTACATAATTTTTCTATATATATCCACAACAAAGGTACGTTTGTTTCGACATTGAAACTTCAATGTCTCATCAGGCGGTGTGTAATGTAATAGAAAGCCTCTTTCCTTATATTTGTTTAGTTTTGTTAGAGATGGTGGTGGGGGTTAGTGATAAGGGAATAAGTCTCTGACTGTTGGAATTTTTGGAGAGGGTGTTTTTTTTTAAAAAAAAAAAGGTTGATTAATGAGAGTCTTTAATTTCTAGACAGATTTAACCTAGTAAGTTTTTATTATCCAGCAACCAGACTACATCCCCTGGGCTTCTTAGAAGAGCCGGTAGTGTGTGTCGCCGGATATTTTTATTTAAGCAGTGTCTTTATAATTAATGTAAGTTTGTATATTTAATCTTAACTTTGGATTTAGGGAATATATTTTGTCGTGGATATATATAGAAAAATTATGTACATGTTCTAAAATATAATTTATAATAAATATTCACAGCTCCATATATTATATATCGAGCACTGTTTTAAAGTAATGTTTTGGACGTAAGAATTCTTTGTTCGTTCTGTATTCACTCAGATATATATACATACATAGTCATCCGCAGACAGATCTGTTTTGCTATATCACAGCTCATCAGTACAGTTAGACTCTGATTGCTTTTAACCCAGGATTGAAACCCAACCGAATTGGCATCAGTCGGCGATTCTACCTCTGAGCTATGGGTGCTCGATAGAAGAAGGCAGACTTTTAGCATGTATATTATCTTTTTACATGCCCAATAGCTGAGAGTGTTCTAATTCATTGCTGAATGAATGATGCGTAAAATGCTAGAGTAGCTACTGTTTTCCAAAGTCTACCATTCTTCCAGAGTGCTCAATCAGGGTGTGAGTGTGTGTTATTAGTGACCAAATTGATTTTTATTTGAAGGTTCAATTATTTCTGTCCACTAAGAGTTTTTCATATAGAATAATGGTGAGTAATTGAATGATAAAATGTGAGGTTATCATTCAAAAGGGTTAAATGTTTTATTGATGAGACATTTGTGGGTAGGGGGAGTGAACAAAATATTTACAAATGTGTTATATATTCGGAAAAAATGCTGAAATTCAGGAATACTTTGAGATTTTTTTAATTGTAAAAGCAATAGTTTTTCTTAACAAAAATACTGATATTGTGACAGTAATTGTGAGTTCTATTCTTACACTCGGTAGTGCAGACTTTGATTTTTTTTTTTTTTTTATAGCTTATCAACCTTTTGCAGATTATTCAAAGTAAGAACATATTTTAAGATTATAATTTTTTTTTTTCAGTCAATACCTGTATTTGAGTAGTTAAAATGTTTGATACTTTAGCAATAGAATTCTATGTTCTCATCCGTTTACCCACTATTAGTCTAATATATAGTGATTTTCATATATAGATATCTAATATTCTTCCATAGGCTATTGTCTGTATATACTAATTGATTACAAACTTAGAAGTAAATGTAAATTACTATGTTGTCAAGTTAATGAACTGATAGTCTATTGGATTAAGGCAGGGGTTTTCAAACTGTGGTCCGTGGACCACAGGGAGTTCCATAAGGATAAGATAGGGGGTTTGTGGATTAACTCATCACGTGAAATTCAAAGTAATTTAAATTTAATTTTGTTACATTTTGCATCAACATGCAGTATTAATTTATTTTATTTGAACGCTTGTGTCTAAAGTAAGCTTAAAACCAGTTTTTACTACGTTAATGCAAAACTATAAGCTATTTTTAGTAAAAATTTATGTATAAATTTCATAAGCATTTATAGTGGAAATATAAAGGGGATTGTAAGTCAAAAAGTTTGAAAACCCCTGGATTAAGGTGTTGGTTTATGAATTTGGTGACATAATAATTGTGAGTTCAATCCCTGAGGCAGGCAATGTGGACTTGGACTTGGTAAAAATGGGGGGCAAGCATTGTACTGAAAAGTTAAATTAAATTAAAAAAAGAATAAAAAAAGATATTCTTAGACATGGACAGTGGTACCCCCTCCCAACCTTAGATTAAATAAACTTTGAAATTCCCTGGAGGGCATAACAGCTGAAACGTTAATAGCAACAAAGATGAGAATAATATTTAAATAATGTCAATGAAATGGTTAATAAATGACTGAGTGATCAAAATGGATCTAATGAATAATTGGTGGTGACTTATGACTAAAACTCACCAATTTCCAACCAAATACCAATGCCCCTGCTACTGCTCATTAAACCTCACCCCCTGTTAACGAAGTGAACCAATTCAATAATATGCTATATGATAGTCTGAATAATGTAAATACTGTAGGATTTTATTTGTTATCAAATTTTTGATGCAACATGATTGTTCTCTTTAAGAAAGAACATTCAACTTGAGGACTGAAGAAATTTTGCCAGAGTTCTTTAGTTTGAACAGCACATCTAACATTTGTGGTTTTGTTCTGTTTTAAGCGACTGAATTTCTATCCTTTATTTTTGTTTCAAATAACTGTAATAAAAAATTCCAAGAATTAAACTGTACCAAATTTCCTGAATTTTGTCGGGGCACCATGTACAAGTACAAACTTTATAATAACTGTCTTGAAAATCAAGAATCTAAAAGTATTCAACATTTTTGTTGTCAGTTCTCAAAAGCAAATGTAAGTCCAGTTTTATATTCTTGGGTTTTATCGAGGAGAAATAAGTAAATAGCTTTTTAAAACAATGAATGTTAGAAAAGGTAATGCCAAAAGTTAAACCAGTCCTTTTCACACAGGATTTTTTTATTTTATTTTTTATTTTTATTCTGGTAAATTTAAAATATTGCCCCTTCTTTTTTTCCTCTCCCCCCCAAAGTAACTTATTTTTGTTTTGTTTTGTTTCAGGCTCCTCACTCATTGCTTGAACTTTTACAGCAAGATGCTGAAGAAGCCCTTGTATTGCGTTGGACTACCCTCCTGGCTAACATTGTTCACACAGTGCGAGTCAACAAGATGTCACAGTCATCCCTCCCTTGCCCTGATAAGGCAGCCTCCCCAGAGACCATGTACACGGCTGTCTATGGTGTTCAGTCAATGGGAGACTTGAAGAACAAAGTATTCTTGCTGAGTAAACATAAGAATGAAGATATCCGCTATCAAGCTGCACGTGTCTATAGTGGATTGGTACGATAAAAATAGAGATAGAGGCCATGGTAGTACTAGTAGTTATGATGGTGAGACTCATGATAATTCTAGAAAGATACATATTGAAATGTGAAGAAAAGCCCCTCATCTCTGCTGCTGTTTGTTAGTCGTTTTTGACTGCTGTCTTTTTATAAAAAATGTATACCAGGATAATGTGTGTGGTGTGAGGTTAACTGAAAATATATATAAATTTTATTTTTTCTATTTATTTATTTTTTTCTTTTCATTTCTTCTTCTTCTTCTTCTTTTTTTTTTTTTTTTTGTTGTTAGCCACTAACGGTAGTTAATTGTTTGGTGGGCTCTCTCGAATGATTTGGATTATTGAGCATTACTGGGATTACAGAAAATATTTTCAAAATCTACACTCGTGATGCAAATTTTTACAGAGAAACTTGACAATAATTGACCTGATGCCATTAAAAGCCTTATTGGTCCCTGCTAAAAATGATAATAACATAGTAATTTACTAAGTAATTTACTAAGTGTAGACCAGGTGTGGTTACAAGGTTGTATGTATGGTGTATTGAGTGAGGATTGAACTTGCTACTCATTCGTAGTTGATCTAGTGAGACAACTATTACACCATGTTAAAGTACCCAATTATGTCCGGCACAAAAGTATGACGCACCCAGTGAGGGTTGTGCTCATTAACCAGTTGTAATTGATCTAGTAAGACAAGCTCAACAATCATTACACAACATCAAATTGCCCTACATATGTTTTCATAAGTTTTCTCTATAAAAACTGCATAGCGAGTGTCAAACATTAAATAGGTTTAATCTAATAAATGATTAAAACTCTTTTTGTAACCCACTTCATAAAAAGAGAAAATACATTTGTAGCATTTTTTTTTTCTAGATTTTATTAATATTTTATTTTATAAGCATTTTCTATGAACTGTGTAGGCTTCTTTTTTTTTTTTTTT
The DNA here is from genome assembly GCA_037127315.1 of Ascarosepion bandense. Lineage (NCBI taxonomy): Eukaryota > Metazoa > Mollusca > Cephalopoda > Sepiida > Sepiidae > Ascarosepion > Ascarosepion bandense. Next base: position 419,175 of record JBBBDQ010001309.1, read on the forward strand.
GTTCATCATTTTAAGTTTATTTTTCTTATAGATATATTCAAGAAAGTATTTATTATTGATGCTTCTCAGATATACTTGAACACTTGTATCAAATAGCACTTACTACTTTTGTTTGAAAAGTAGTTAAATTAAACCCCCGAGATACTATTCAGATACTGAACGTTGTCTTACTGAATTAACTCCCCTTCACTTGGTACAATGTGTTTTAGTTTTCAAATCAGTGACTTTTTAAATCCCTCTGATAACCTGCTGACAGTATTAGTAATTCACTATGCCTATAGATTGGCTATTTTTGTCATTGAGCCATTTCTGTTTAATTGATATACCTTTTCTAATGTTTGTAATTATTGAGCATTGTATAGCTTTGTCACCATCCTTTGCTAAAGAGCTCTAATTGCACTTGCTTTCAAGTTGGCTACTTTCTTTGTAGGAGATTTATTAAACTCTACAAATTCGTATCCTTCCTAAATCTATTTACCTAGTGATTTGTTGATGTATCACAAATGGCTTGATAACACGACTGGTTGTTCATCATGTAGCATTATACTATAGCATTCTTTAACTAGGGTTCATTTTTATTTTTCATTTGTTTTTTTTTTTGTTTTTTTTTTTTTGTTTTTTTGCAATAATTTTCTTTTACTAATTATGTACAGTCCAAAGCTGGTAAACATTAGCTTTTGATTGTGATGTGTAAGTGTCATATAAATCACATTGAAGACCCCCATCGTCGACTGGGTTTTTTAATGATTCATGTAAGTGCATGATTTTCATTGTAACCTATGAGTGGGTAAAAAGAAAAAAAAAAGTGGTCATTATATTTATAAAATCTCTGATAACCATTATTATTGAGAAAAATTCTGATTTGTGGCACAAGTGATTGAGCCACAAATCATGGCCCACAATCCCATGCTTTAACCGAACAGCTACACTAGCAAGTATTGCCTTCCTAGTATTCAAACACTTTTAACTTGTCTAATGTACTTATAGGATGTGCATTGTGGCGCAGTGGATATCGACTCGGAACGAGAAATCGGAGAGCCGAGTTCGAATTCCATTTGAATTCCTTGCATTCACTTATGCACAAATACCCTTGGGAAAGGTATTAATCCGCCCATTCCTTCCAGTTATGGGTTAAATAGCAGGACAGATTGGGTTCTATAGCCTTGGTCGGCAACCAGTCTACCGCAGAAAGCAATGGCAACCTAATGCGGGATAATCTTCTGCCCAGTCAGTCATGTCTCTTTTGAGACATGATCGCCCAAGCGTGTATCACGTATGGCAATTAACTGACTGAATGTACTTCTTTTTTTAGTATTGCTCTTACTTGAAATCTCTTGATAAATTATAAATTTTATTAAATACAAAAAAAGTAACTTTTAAAGATGGCAATTGATTTCGATTTTCAAATCCAAGCTGAAACTTGGAAATTAATTTGCATTTATTTGCACCTTAAAGCATGGCTAAGGTACAATGGTTTAATTTTGGGAAGCTGTGAGAATTGTTTTGTGCATTTATGTCTCTTTCCCTCCACTTTTTTTCCCCTGATAATATTGTCAATGATACTTAAAAATACATGTTTAAATATTAAAAAAAATAGTTTTACTATTTCTGACCACACAATAGATGTTTCATTTTATGCATGAAATGTCTGTGCATGCGTAACAACTATTATGGGACAGAAATATTAATTCTTTAGCAACATATTGTGTAGAATTACAATCTGTATCTCATAATTGTTTTATTTATGTACACTTTGCAAACACTAAATGCAACAACTATTATGGGACAGAGGTTGTAATTCTTTAGGATCTTTCATAGAATTATGAAAATTTCATACACGAAATGTAACTGTCTTAATTTCAAGCAAACTTGGTTTCATAAAAATCTTTTAACTGAAACTCTTTTTGTTATCCAACTCAATATTCTAAATATGCACATTTAGAAAGAAATGTATCACTGGAAATTGTGAAAACACTTAAACACCTTTCAATGTCTACATTTTCTTTGACCAAACTATTTTATTTCAACCATTATTTAATGATAATCAAATATTTGTGTATATGTGTGTGTGTTATTACTATAAATGGATACGTGTGTTTGAGTAGACATTGCTGTTTTCCTCTTCTTTTAGTTTTTTCTTTTGTTTTTGTTTTTCTCTTTTTCTTGATTTTCAGTTTTTCTCATTTTTCTCGTTTTTCTCTTTTTCTCTGTTTTTTTGTTTTTCTGTTTTTTTTCTTTTTTTTTTTTTTCTTTCGTCTGCAGAAAGCAATGGCAACCTTCTGTGGTATAATCTTCTACCCATCACTCATGTCTCTTTCGAGACATGATCGCCCAAGCATGTATCACCTATGGCACTTAGTGAATGGATGTAGATATGGGTGCATGGCCATATGGTTAGAAAGCTTGTTTTCCAACCATGAAATCCAGGTTTGAATCCCACCATGGTCAATCAGGAAGGAGTGACTTTTTGATGTTATCAGCCAGGGCTGGTGATCTCAGATTACAGCACCTTTTTTGAAAAGTACCTGAGAACCATACTACAGGTAACTACCCAAGCCTTGTAAGTTGGGAAATTGGGTAGACAAAATTGTTTGTTGATGGTTGTGTTAGCACTAGTCCTTGTGACTGATACTTTGAATGTACTGGCCTTGTTCAAACTGTTAATCCCATCAGATGATGTACTCTTTTCCGGAAACTGTAACTAAGGCCTGTTTAACATAGTTGTAGTACAAACCACAAGTGGGCTCTGCGGATGTTGAACGAACACCCACAAAAAATTGCCTGAGCAGGTATCTGCGACAGAGATTGGCTAGCCTCCTTAGCAGGCAAGTAAATGCAGATAAGAGCAGTCAGCCATTAGTTTTAGTCTAGTGGCCTAGACATTTTAGTATTTGATAGCAGACCTCCATTCTACTGTTTGAAGAAAAACAGATATCTACTCAAGCACATGTATCAATGGGATATGATATTGATAGTAATAGGAAATATTGGGTTATAGATAAAATTCTGTAGAAATTACATGTGCATTGAATAGTGTTATAATTTCTTTTATTGTAATTTCTTTAGAAAAGAAAAAAGATTATTTTCAGTGCTTCAAAAAAACAAAATTGCAGTTCTTACCAAGTTTCTTTTTAATATAGAAATAATTCTTTGAGTAATGAAAAATCTGATTCTAACATACGAGTTCTGCAGGATGAGATGTGGCTGTATAATTGTTTTCTTTTTGTAATATAAAAAAAAAATTTATAATGTTTTGCAGTATTTTTGAGATTTTTTTACAGTTGATAAAAATAGCCAAAATTCTGACACTGAATCTACAATATATGAATAAGTAAAGACAAACTTTGAATATTTTTTATTTCAAGTAGGAGCAAAGTGCTTCACTTTATTCCTCCTCCATGTTTTTTAATTTTCTTATTGTACAAGGAGTCATTTTAGATTATAATAAATGACTTATTTGTGCTATAAATTCGTCCAAAAAAGAAATTTTAAGCCAGTGTTTTAAACCACAACACAAAAATTATTAATCCTGACCACAAATCATTTTTAGTGTTATGCAAATGTAGATAAAAATTTTTTTTTTTCTTGAGACTGTCAGTTTGTAAGTAACAAACAATTCAACAGATCATTTGAATGAATAATTTTGTTTTCAATTATATGACGCCAAAAATAAATTTAATTCAACTGCAATCTTATTTGATATTTGTTAATTTTGTAACGTTTTAATGAGAAATTATGTGGCCTAGTGATAATTTTACAAGTTGACTAAACAGAAATTTTCACTCAATGTTTTTACGCATAGTTGTGGTACACAATAAGTTTTTCACTACAGTATTACCAGTTTGAAAGTTTTTGATGGTGGTACAATTTAATTGATTTTCAGAATTTGTTTTTATTGGAGATGGTGTAACAAAAACAAAGATGTTGGTTTAAATATTTTCTTTTTTTACTCTGAGGTATTAATTTGCAGTTTAGCAAAGCAACTATGTGGACCCGTTTTCTATCTGCTCTTTGTACAAATTATTTTTTTTTTTTATATATATACAATTGTTTTTGTAAGAAAAATAAATAAAAATCTTAAAAATGAATAAAAATAATCAGTCTTGTTTTGTTATTTTTATCAGCTTAGAATGGTTTTAGGTACCTCCACTAATTTGATGATGAAAAAAGCATATCATGAAAAAAAAAGACCCAAACTTGATAAAAACAGTTTTATTGTCAAGATGTTTATTATTATTAAGAGGTAAAAAATGAAACTTTTTCATTATTCTAAATTTTTTAATAATTTCTTGCATATTTGAAATTTGGTTTAAAACTCTTGTATTTCTTGTGTCAGTTTTTTGGTGGGGTGCAATGATTAATATAGGAAATTTAATCTTTCACAGTAAAAACATTGATTTTGAAATTATTGCAAAATCAAATAAATGTCCAATTTAAATGAAACTTTCATGACATTCACAAATGATTTTTTTCTGTAAAACAGAAACCCCATTTACCAAAAATCTGATCTGAGTTGTTAAATAAAAATGCAATAAAATTAGGACATTATTTAATTAGAAAAGCTTTTAATTGCTTTTATAAATAAGATATATAAAGGTTACCATTTTGTTTTCTCCATGAATAATGAATTTTTACAAAAAATTTACTTTTTTAAGATTTTAATAAGACAAGCTTTAAATCTTAAAATTCTGTATTCATTTCACCTTTTAGATGACATTAAGTAAAAAGCATATTTATTAATCATAAATTGAAAAGCTTACTATAAATCATTGAACAATATTTACATTTTTTTTTATATATGTATAAACATGATTTTGGTAGATGTAGACGTCCATACACAACATCAGAAAATAAGACTAACTATAGTAAATTTAAATTCAAAATACGTAAGAGGTGCCCACATTATATTCAATTATTTTTTGCAGATAAAGTCCCTGCAGAACAACATTAAATAAACATCTTTCATTAAACTGTCAACACTTGAACAGTTTAAACAGCTACTGCTGTGTTAAAAATATGCATTTCTGTGATATTTTAAACATAAAGTAAATAGTATTTGTTTCAAATCAGATTATACTTTAAATCAACTAATACTCCACAAATAAAGTTTCAGAAAAGTGATTTTATTTTTAGAAAATGTTTTTTTTAATCAAGATAATTGAAATCTGATTATCTTCCAATTTCAATTATTGTGGCTAAAAATACCACTAAAAAAAAAAAAAAAAAAAAAAAAACATTTATTAATTTCAAAATGAAAACTACTTTCAATCGATTTAAAATTAGATTTGAACTAGAGAAAAGTACTTTGTGTATTAGAAATACTAAACTTATGAGATTGAAATTAAAACTAAAAATATTAAAAGAAAGATTTTCCATTCTTAAAAATTGAATTTCAACCTTGGGTATTGTGTATCTGCTGGTACCTAGTTTAAATTAGTTCATTGTTATGTCTTCTGTTTTAAAATATCTAAGACAGCTGAAGTTTCTGGGAAATGTAGTGAGGAAAGTGGGCTTGGAGAATCTAATGCTCACAGGGAAAGCAACATGTGACATACTTAATGGACTTGTAGATGGATGGTAAAGCAAAGTTTGAGCAAGATAACAGGAGAAGGATTGTTAAGAACTACAAAGATACGGAGATGTGGAGGGCCATGATTACCTACGTCCAGAAGGGACACTGCACATTAAAGAAGCAGGATATTGAGAGAAAAATTCTGTTGGAAACGCAGAAGAGCGTATGAGATTGTTATTTATGTGTCCTTCGATATGGCAGTGAATGCTGAACAATCTCATCAAAGGTTAAGGAAAGACTTAAAGCAACCAAAACTTTTACAGAAGGATGCTGAGGATGTCATGACTGAACTTGTGAACAATGTCAAGGTTTTGGAGAGGAGAGAAACAAAAAGGAAGCTTACATTTAACCTCAGGAAGAGACAGCTGAAGTTTCCGGGATATGTAATGAGGAAGAAGAGCTTGGATAATCTGATACACACAGGTCAGATAGAGGATGGAAACAAAACGGAATCTAATGCTTAACATCGTGAAAAGACCGCTGAAGTTCCTGGGACATGTAATGAGGAAGAAGGGCTTGGAGAATCTGATACTCACAGGACATAAAGAGAAAGAGATATGGAAAAGCAACACATAACATTCTTGATGGACTTGAACCAAAGGATGTCAGAGGAGGATTTGGGAGAGGCAACAAGAGAAAGGATGTTAAGAGCTACAAGGACAAGTAGAAGTAGAAGGCCATTATTGCTTACATCCTGAAGGGACAAGACACTTAGAAGTTTTAAAATATTTGTTTTATTCTCTACTATTTAAAAATGTATCTTTGTTTTGGTTATAAACTTTGATGGAAGTTTCAGTTAGAGAAAATTGTATATCGATTTGAGGAAGAATAGACTAGACCCAAAATTGAAGTTCTTGGCTTTGCTGATTTAAAAAAAAAAAAAAAATATCCCAACATAGATATATAAAAGCACAATATTTTTCCTCTTTTTTTTTTTTTTTCAGAGATGAGTGGTGGAGTTGGGGTATAGTTGGCAGTAGGCACACACATGAGCTGACGACTCGACTGCTGTCTGCAACTGCTAAAGTCAACTCTCAAACTGTAAAACTGACTCTCTGTGGCAACTAATGTCACTTAAATAATTGTCCCCATTGACACCTGTAATTTGGTGCCTCCATACCATTCTTTGACTTCCATTAGTCAAAACAAAATTGGCCAGCCCAACACCTGTAGTCTGCACTCAGTGATATCGCCCAATTCAAAATACACTTCTTGGCAAAATACTATCATTTTTACTGGAAACTATGAATGACCCCCGGCATTATTCCACACCAACCAAGACATAATACTACAAAATGTCAGTTTTCTTCATAAATTTTTATTTTACTGATCATTTATCAGAAAAATGGAATTTAATTACAGTTTATGATTAGATTCTTGCATGTGTTTGTCTTTGGCTACATGTGTGGGGCTCTAAGATTGGATTATATTTTGATTAAATTAGGCGATTAAAACTGTACACTATTGTTAATTTAGTGATGTAATTGTTAATCTTAGTTAACACACTTCAAAACCTGTATCTATCTACCTGTCTGTCTGTCTATTCATGACTATCTTAATCTATTCATATCTAGCTATCTATCTCTATCTATCTTGGTCGATTTCTATCTATCTATCTATCTATCTCGGTCGATTTCTATCTATCTATCTATCTATCTATCTATCTCGGTCGATTTCTATCTATCTATCTATCTATCTATCTATCTCGGTCGATTTCTTTCTATCTATCTATCTATCTATCTATCTATCTCGGTCGATTTCTATCTATCTATCTATCTATCTATCTCGGTCGATTTCTATCTATCTATCTATCTATCTATCTCGGTCGATTTCTATCTATCTATCTATCTCGGTCGATTTCTATCTATCTATCTATCTCGGTCGATTGCTATCTATCTATCTATCTATCTTTCTATCGATTTATGTCGATCGGTTTCTATCTATCTATTTATCCATCTATCTATCTATCTTTCTATCTATTTATCTTGGTCAATTTCTATCTATCTATCTATCTATTTCGGTCGATTTCTATCTGTCTATAATTCTGCCACAGTGAACAAATGCCTTATATGCTTGTATGTCGTGGTTAGGTACAGTGAGAAATTTGTCTCTGCAGTAGAAAATTATTTCTCTGCTAAACTGTGTGTTGTATTTGCAACTAGATCTATTTTAAGTTCTGCCCGTAAGGATGTTTTGCCTCCCCAACATATCAATAATGTTTCTTTCTTTCTTTCTTTCTTTCTTTCTTTCTTTCTTAAGCTGGCTAGCTGTATTCTAGTGAACTGATCACACTGTCTATTTGACTTCCCCTTCCCTGGGCCTAAAAGTTAAAATATTTTCTTCAACCACTGGCAGAACAATATGGAATCATGTCTTAAAATATTGTTAAAATGTAAGCCATTTTCTCTTTTAACTTTTGCTTAAATTTAAAAGTGTTCATGCTTAATTGAAGGATTGATTTTGTTTTTCTAGCCAAAATTTCACTGCCTGTGCTTTAACTAAGTTAAAACTTAGCAAGTCACCATCATTTTCTTTCTATTGGATTGGATGGACTGGGCTATTGCTCGTTTCATACTCCACCCACGTCTATTGAACAGGTGAAGAGGCTCATCCCTTGTTCCTGGTTTAGGATGTGGTTTCCGGCTTTCTCTTTTCCAATCTTTTTACCCTTACGTAGCTCCCTGCGCATCAGTGGTGTTATCGCCTTGCTTGGGGTGATATGATTAAAAAAAAAAAATATTATTTATCAATTTAAATGTAGTTGCGGCACTGGCTACATTGGCAAAACAACCCAACAGTTAGACACCAGAATGCAGCAACATGTGAAAATTAGGAATGGAATGTTCTAACTGGGTGATGACTTTAGAATATATCAGGATCTTCGATTGCTGAGCATTACATAAATAATCCAACTTTAACATGAATTTATTTCCAACCTTAAGTCATGCCCAGACGAACCACCATTTAAAGACGTTAGATACAATTTACATTCAGTCTAGACAGTGCTCCCTTTGTAAACAGAGAGAGTGCTTGTTTGAACTGAACTTCATTTCCATCTAAATTGTTTTCCAATTTTAGTAATCTTATTTTATAAATTTCATGCTAATTTCTAACATACGAACCCTCATTTTATCTCCGTAGAGTGAGGGCAAACCTAGTTGGTTGTGTTCATTTTTATTAGTTTTTCATATCCCCACTTTTTTTTAGTGCATGTCTTCAAATACTGGTCTTCTTTTAAAATAAATAGTGAAAATAATTTATTTAGAAAATATAAAATGAATTCATGATTATTTAGAAAATGAAGGGGGGCAGTTGGAGAATATGCTTGTAGGTGTGTCAATATTGTTCAATCAAACATGAGAATTAGATTGAACTATGAAGTTGCAGATTTGGGTTGCGAAAAAAAGCAGAGTAGCTTTTGTCTGGTTAAAATACATAATGAGACTATAACTTTTAACAGTGGGTTGGATTTTAGGACTTTTTATTTTAAAAATAAGTACTGTGTGGGTCATTTATTTTAGTAAAATAATTTTTAATTTTTAAGGTATAGTGGAGCATAAGTTATATATAAAACATTCTAATTGATTAAATTTTAAAGAAAAATATTTTCAATGTTTATATGAAACTGTTAGTTCATCACTACAATTCAGTTGTATTTTATTTTAAGGGAATCTTAAAATATGCAGCTTTTCATTCAGGCAAACAGTATAGAACGAGTATTTTATTTCATGTATTAGCTCGAACGTTTGAGAAATCTTATTAAAGAAAGTGAATCTGCTAGCGGGATTCAAACCTGTGTCCTTTGCAAGAGAAAATGTTGTTAGATCCAACATGCTGTGACCAATGCAACTACGAAACGTGTCATGATCTGTGGTGATACCAACCGAGCAAAAGAAAGGCCGGATGTTGGCTCTATGCCGACCAGAAAGCGAATGAATAAAAATCACCTCCGCACAAGTGAATTTGCGCAGATGTTCTGGTTGAAAAATAAAAATTAATCAAATATCAAATTACCATTTCGCCTTCGAATTTTATTTACTAGCCAATGGGAAGCCCGGAATCAAATACAAGGATGAAATTCAAAACTAGCTTTTTATCCAAAAAGCAGATGTAAAAAGCAGAGACACAAAAGCTTTGTCAGACAGACTTATGGTGACAGGAGAATGTAATTAATATCCCCTTGACTTAAGTTGAGCGGCTACTTAACATTCGCCTCCCTTAACCTATCATAATTTCTTCACTGTCTCAAAAGTACTTATTGACTTCAGGAGTGACCTTTTCAAGGACATTCCACACAAACCAACTTACTGACCTACTGATCTTAGAAGTGGCAACTTCTAAATGAACATTCTTTAACTGCAAGACGCTTCCACATTACAAAGCCTTTATCTCTTTCAGCTCATCATTATTTTCCATGAACATTCTTTTATCTCTTTCAGCTTATTATTATTTGTCATGAACTCTCTAACCTCTGTTGGACTTTTATTGCAAGTATTACTTTATTTGTAAAACATTAATTGAAACGTATATATATAAATGTTATTTTATACTAAAAATTGCCTTTCTTGATTTTATTTGATTTTATAATCATCTTATGAATTATAGTGGGCTATCTTCTCACAAGGCCAAATTCCATCAACCTGCTGCGGTATACTACTACCCCTCACTACAAACGGAATAAGAGAAGATATACCCTGCTATAGATCAAGCGAGGTTCTGTTTTGTCTTTAAGTGCACACAAATTTATCAATGTTTAAGCCAGTAGATAAAAGAAAATACAATTTAAAAAAAAAAAAAAAAAAAAAAAAAAAAAGCAGAGCATCTTCCCAAATATGAATATCTAGTAAAAATAACAGTATTTACATTATTCGGACTATTGTCCTCATCTTTGTTGCCATTTGTGCGATGTTTCAATCTAAATATAAGAAGCACACATGGACAATCTTTTGTTTGAAATATATATCAACAGAAAAAAATTATGACCTGCAGAAATTGTAATAAAGGGTTTGATTTGAAATTCCTAGCACCTGAAAAAGGCTAGGGTGTTCAATGGCCGAAACGTCGTACAAATGGCAACAAAGATGAGGACAATAGTCTGAATAATGAAAATACTGTAAATACTACCTCACCTCAGAAATATAGACAAATAGAATGATCTATAATTAAACGTCGTACAAATGGCAACAAAGATAAGGTCAATAGTTCAAATAATGTAAATACTGTAAATACTACCTCATCTCAGAAATATAGACAAATAGAATGATCTATAATTAAACGTCATACAAATGACAACAAAGATGAGGACAATAGTCTGAATAATGAAAATACTGTAAATACTACCTCATCTCAGAAATATAGACAAATAGAATGATCTATAATTAAACGTCATACAAATGACAACAAAGATGAGGACAATAGTCTGAATAATGAAAATACTGTAAATACTACCTCACCTCAGAAATATAGACAAATAGAATGATCTATAATTAAACGTCGTACAAATGGCAACAAAGATAAGGTCAATAGTTCAAATAATGTAAATACTGTAAATACTACCTCATCTCAGAAATATAGACAAATAGAATGATCTATAATTAAACGTCATACAAATGACAACAAAGATGAGGACAATAGTCTGAATAATGAAAATACTGTAAATACTACCTCATCTCAGAAATATAGACAAATAGAATGATCTATAATTAAACGTCATACAAATGACAACAAAGATGAGGACAATAGTCTGAATAATGAAAATACTGTAAATACTACCTCACCTCAGAAATATAGACAAATAGAATGATCTATAATTAAACGTCGTACAAATGGCAACAAAGATAAGGTCAATAGTTCAAATAATGTAAATACTGTAAATACTACCTCATCTCAGAAATATAGACAAATAGAATGATCTATTTTTTTTTTTTTAATCATTTCACCCCGAGCAAGGCGGAAATGCCACTGATGTGCAAGGGGCTACATAAATGTAAAAAGATTAATTAGAAAAGAGTGAGGAGTACAAACTAGTTAGAAAGGAACAATAGAAAGCTGAGAAAGCAGGTGCGATGACAGATACATAGGTGGAGAGAAAGGGAAGGTTACACAGGGCAGGGGAGAGAGCTAGAGGCCAGTGGTTAGTAGATGAGTATTAATTTTGCATTTAAATTTCTGGAGGTTGTAGCCGTCAGGAAAGCAAGAATACGGGAGTGAGTTCCACAGGCGGGAAGTGTGAGAGAGGAAGCTGCAGTAGTAGAATTGTCATCTGCATTTGGCTAACCTGACTGTGAATGGGTGGGACACAGTTGCCAGTCTGGTTGCACGGGTAAACACCTGTTGAGGAGGCATCAGTGACTTAAGCTCATCCAAGCAGAAGCCATGAAAGTATTTATAGAAGAGACAGAGGGAGGCCACATTTCGACGATGGGAAAGTGGCTGCAGTCGAGTCGCCAGATCAGTACCTATCACATTACAGACTCTCCTTTGGAGCTTGTCAAGAACACTGAGGAGAACGGCAGGGGCACCTGACCATAAATGGCAGCAGTACTCCATGCACGGACGGATGGTTGACTTGTATATATGCAGGATGGATTCAGGTGGAAAAAACATCCTGGATCGACATAGTGACCCAATCTTCTTAGCAGTAGATTTTGCTATGGATTCAATATAGTGCTTCCATTTGAGGTCTGAGTACAGGGTAAGTCCGAGGAGGCGTAGTGTATTACTCTCCGGCAGAATCACCTGGTCCATGCTTATGGGAGGCAGAAGAGGTTGCCTGTAATGGTTGACAGACAACAGCTTGGTCTTAGAGGAATTGAAGTTGACAAGCCACTTCTTGCCCCAGTTCACCACAGAGTTATTAAACGTCATTCAAATGGCAACAAAAATGAGGACAATAGTCCAAATAATGTAAATACTGTAAATACTACCTCATCTCAGAAATATAGACAAATAGAATGATCTGTTATTAAATGTCGTACAAATGGCAACAAAGATATGGGACAATAGTTTGAATAGTGTAAATACTGTAAATACTACTTCACCTCAGAAATATAGACAAACCACTAAAAATAACATACAAAATAATAAATTCTATATATGCCTCTGTGTGTGTGTGTGTGTGCATATTATCATCTGAATCCTGCATATAAATTAGAATTATGATGCACATTTATGAATTATACACACACCTACTGCTTAACAGGACAGATACATGTGAGGTCTGCTTACCCAATGAAAAAAAAAAATACCAGAATTTTCTTTTCTCAATATTTCATTTTCTGATTGAGTTTTAACGTAAGTAAAACATTAAATTTCCTATTTATTTCCTAATATTATCGAAAACAATATTAGATCCTTAATAATATTAAATAATATTATATAAAATAACATTAAATCGGTATTAGATCCTTAAAAATATTAAAATAACAAACTCATAAGATAATATTTTATTAATATATTTTAATATATTAAGAAAATAATATTATATAATATAATTATATAATATTTTAAATCATAATATTTATAATTATGTAATATTTATAATATATTTATAATATAATTAAATAATATTTTTGAGAATAATATAATTATATGATGTTTACAATATATCTATAACATAATTGTATAATATTTTTTTAACCATAATGATTATATAATATATTTATAATTATATTTTTAAGCATATTTTCTAAATTTCTTAACCCATTAGTGCCCATGGTACTTTTTTTTAGGAGCAGAAGGATAATTTACCATATTTCAGCAATTCCTGCAGTTTTCAGATATATTTTTGGTTAGTCATAAAGAATGAAGTGTCTTTCAAATATATCACCTACTGTCTGATGTATATTGGCAACACTGATGTCTCACTTTTCAGTATAGAGTAAAAATCTTGAGGTGAAAGATACACTTAGTTTCATCTATCGTTCAAGCAAAAATTATTTGGTAAGTATTACATATATCTATCTCATATTTGTATATAGTATATATGAATGCCCTAACTGTCCTAGAAAGCCAAGAAAATGTATGAAAGTAATTTTGCTCAAACATACCATGCTCTATAAGTTTGATCCTAAAATAAGGAGTCAACTAAATATTTATTTTTTTCTTAGAATAATGCAATGAAATTTTTTATGTGTTTAGTATTTTTTTTTTTTAATATAATCATATCACCCCAAGCAAGGCATTTTACTGTCACTGTTTTGCAGGGGGTTACATAGGAGAAAAGTTTTGAGAAAGAGTGACAGGTTATAGGGGGTGTCAGGAAGTGGGTAAGAGAAGGATGAGAATACTGATGAGAGTGGAGTGGACGAAAGAAGCATAAGAGAAAGTTTTGAGAAAGAGTGAGAGGTTATAGGGGGTGTCAGGAAGTGGGTAAGAGAAGGATGAGAATACTGATGAGAGTGGACGGAGAAAGAAGCATAAGAGAAAGTTATGAGAAAGAGTGACAGGTTATAGGGGGTGTCAGGAAGTGGTTAAGAGAAGGATGAGTATACTGATGAGAATGAAGTGGACGGAGAAAGGAGCATGAGAGAGAGGATGCAAATTAGTGACTGACACTAACTAGGGACTAACAATGAGAGAATAAACTGGGTATTCTGCTTTTCTTTTTTTTTTTTTTTTTTTTTACAATCGTTTCGCCCCAAGCAAGGCATTTTACTGCCACTGTTGAGCAGGGGGTTACATAGAAGGAAAGTTATAGGGGGTGTCAGAAAATGGGTAAGAGAAGGATGAGAATACTGATGAGAATGGAGTGGATGGAGAAAGGAGCATGAGAGAGAGGATGCACGTTAGTGAGATAGGAGATGACTACTGACTTTACATTTAAATTCTTGGAGATTATAGCTGTCAGGAAAGCAAGTAAATGGAAGGGAATTCCACAAGCGGGAAGTGCGAGAAAAGAAGCTGAGGAATAGAATTTGCGTTTACAATTTATTGGTTTCACAGTAAAAGGGTGGGACCTATTTGCTAATCTTGTGGCTCGAGTAAATTTATACATGCCCACAATGCTCTGGTGTTTTGTGTATAAAAACTCTCTCCATATTTACGGTTCCTCTGCAGGTCTATATGTGTTTCTTCAGCATCCAGACAGCCCACTTGTGCTTTACATGTCAACTATTCTCAGCACACTTTAAATGCAAAACAAGGCTCAGTTTAACTCCAAAAATCTAAACTTATTTATAAATGGAACTTTGTGTGTGTGTGTGTGTGTGTGTGTGTGTGTGCGCGTGTGTATCCATTACCCATAGACTCTAAAACGGGTGAACCGATTTTCTTGAAAATTTACATAGTTGTACTATAAGTGTCTGCAAGTGTTCTTAGCTAGGTTTTGTGTTGAGGTACCCCCGATAAATATTGAAAATTGATAATAAAAAAAATCGGGTTATAGAAGGAGTGGTCTGATTTTAATCAAATTTGATACACTCATAGACAAAGACATAAGAAACAATATTCAGAAGTTTCAAGGTTGCAGTTCTTACAATAGTGCAGAAAATCGATAATATATACTGGGTCTGATCAAAATCAGTTTTTCAGCCCTTTTATTTTAGTTTTTGCTTCGGGTTTGGCTCTAAGTAGGTATAATTGTAGTTCTTAGTCTCAGCCATGATACCATTTACTCAGAGGACTTATTTAGCCTTCAAAATTCAGTTTATGACAAAAAAAACTTATTTGATATCGATACCAGGAAATCAAAATTTGACTTAGATCTATGGATTTTTCTTTCAGTCTATGGTTTTGCTTTAACTGTAAACAACTATTGCTTTTTAGTCTTTCGTGCCAACGTCCAAAGAGTCTGAACTCCAGGACCATAGATTAGTTTTAAAGCTTTCATTACACCCGAGCAACTCTGGGCTATACTGCTAGTTAAGCATAAAGTGATGCTCAGATGTTTTTTATTAGTTTAAAGCAGTGGTTCCAAAACTGAGCAAAATTTCCCCCGGGTGGGGGGGATTTAAAACTACCTGGGGTGGGGAATAGTTACACTACCTGCAAAATAACTTTACTCACAATCAAGCCCAAAGCACGAAACCGACTCGAGGTGGAATGTGACATACCTTGTGCGCTTGCCAAAACTAACCCTGATATTGATACACTGGTGCACAAGAAGCAGCATCACCCTTCTCACTAATTTAATTCTGAAGTAGAAGAGCAAACAAAAGTCCTTTTATTTGTTAGTAACCGCTCTCTATGGCTATGCTTAGTTGTGACTAACTGTTCTCTATCCACTTTACTCTGTAACTATAAGTTTATCAGTATATTTCTACATTTGAAAAATAAATTAGTAAATAGTCTCAGTGTGTTTTAACTGCTCTTTCTTTCATACACATGAAGGGAGAAATCTGGATGGTTGAACTGGGTGTAGTGGGAAATGAAAGAAAAATTTTTGGGAACCACTAGTTTAAAGCACAGCACAAATTAGCCCTCAAATAAAGCTTATAGACTGAGAATACCATGGACATAGTGTATCTGAAATAAAGAAGGAAAATAGAAATAAACAAACCCTTATACTCAGAAGCAGAAAGTGTCAATTGAAATTTCTGGGACACATAAAGAGGAAGGAGAGTTTTATAATGTTAGATCAGAACATTATTTTTGTTGCCACTTCTATAAGGTTGGTTTTTATAACGTTAACCTGAAGAGAACTTTTGGTAACTCGCTATTTTAGTATCTTTGTGTAAAATCAATTTACTAATGAATCCTTTGAATGATACACAATAATATTTTCGGAATAATTCTCAAAGAAACAATCTCTTAATGACGTACAACACAAGCATGATGCAAATCACCGAACACCGAATACTGAATACACAGAATACACACAAACTTCTGTCCAAGTGCTTTATATGCTAATTATTATGGTCATGTGATCCCAGTCGCATAAGTGCTCATATTCTTTTATCTCCTGTGTCTTAGTGGCTTTATTACCTTTCTTGGAGGTGAAATGAAATGATAATCAGCTTTTAAGTGTTCAGTTATTGCAAGCTCTATTTCTACTCAGACTCAATAGTTCAATTCGAAATTCATGGAATACACAAAATATTTGCGGTATTGGCGCGTAAGTGAATGCAAAGATTTCAACTAAAATTCAAACTTGGCTTTCCGATTTCTCATTCCGAGCTGATATCCACTGCACCGCAATGCACACCTTGAACTCATTGCATTCACTTACGCACAAACACCCTTGGGAAAGGTTAATCCGTCTCTTCCCTCCAGTTATCAGTTACATAATAGGACAGACTTGGTTCTGTTGTCTTGGCTGGCAACCAGTCTACCGCAAAAAGTAATGGCAACCTACTGCGGGATAATCTTCTGCTCAGTCAGTCATGTCTCTTTCGAGACATGATCGCCCAAGCGTGTATTACTTATGGCATTTAACTGACTGAATCAACTATTGAAAAGATTTAAAACATTTCTCTGAATTTCTTAGATGAAGAGTTATCTCCCCATACCGGTTAATCTCAACACAGTTGTCTCCCTTTGGTTTGAGTTGATAAAAATGGAAGCCGAACCTCTTAACCCGGCGATTCCTATCGACTTGACACAAGATAATGAGTTCGATCTTGATCTGCCTCCAATGACTGGGAACGAATATCTTAGAAGAGTTAGGTAAGAACGGAATACTGTAGTTCCTGTTATTATTTTAGTCTTGATTTCTTTATTACATACATATATAATTATAATTATTATTATTATTTTTTTTTAATCTCGTTATAATTTCTCGTGGATTTTGCTCTGGTTTTAAACTAAAAAAAAAAAGACAGACTTGTTCGCTCTGTTAACTTATTCGGAAAGAAATAATTCTAACAAATAATAAGAGCATATATAATTCCTGTTTTATTAGAGTTGAAATAAAAAAAAGTCTTATTTTTGTTGACGAAACGAATAAAAAAATAACATTGATTTTTCTTTAATTTTTAATAAAACTAAAAAGTAATCTTTAAATTTTTATTTTTATCATTAAATTAATTTTTTTATTATTATATTGTATAATTTACATCAACCGTTTTTTCAAATAATACTGAATTGAAAATAAAAAGTCACGATCATTACAAAAACAATGGCACGCATTTTTATGGAAATAGAGTTTAAAAATCAATTTAAAAAAATGATTAAAATTAAAATAAAGACACAAATAAACAGAATTTTAAGCTGAAAATTTGATTAATAACTAAAATAAGATTTTTTAAGAGAAAAAATAGTTTTTTAATTGGAAAATACACATTTTGTTGGCTTGGGGGTTCAATAAACTCGTCCCTGACTTTCACTTTATCCATGTCTATATTCGATTAGATACTTCTTCTTCTATGTGCCCTGTCCCTTCAGGACGTAGGCGATCATAGCTTTCCATGTTTCCCTATCCCTGGTGGCTCTTAACACGCATTCTCCTGTCACTCCATGCAATCCTCGTTCCATCATCCACCCGATTATGTCCTTCAAATTAATGTTATTGTTCTCCGTTGCTTTACCCTGTCTCTTTTTCCCTGTATCTGGCCTAATTAGTATCAGGTTCTCCAAGCCCTCCTTCCTCATTGCATGTCCCAGGAACTTCAGCTGTCTCTTCCTAATGCTCACTATTAATTTCCCTTTTGTTTCCATCATTTCTAGGACCTCATCATTGCTCACATGCATGATCTATGATATTCGCAGCATCCTTCTGTAGAACCACATTTCAGTTGCTTCAAGTTTTTCCTTCATCTTTGATGATATTGTCCAGCATTCACTGCCATATTGAAGAACTGACAACACATAGCAATCCAGTACTCTCTTTGTTTTTAGTGAAATTGTCCTGTTTCTTAATACTTTACTCAACTTCTGGAATGCTTCCTTTGCCATGTCAATTCACCTTTGGATCTCTGTGTTGCACTTTCCGTCTTCTGTTATAACACTTCCCAGGTATTTAAATTTTTGTACCTGCTTGATTCTGGTATCCCCGACCTGTATTTGGCATGCTGGGCGGCCCTTTTTACTGATGACCATGCATTTGGTTTTCTTGCAGTTTATTTGTTTCCTTTCTTGTCACTCTCTTCAGCTACATTCTGTAGGAGGTCTTGTAGTTTTCTTTTCCGTGTCTGCTATCAGCACTGTATCATCTGTGTACCTTAGGTTGTTTAAATTGTTGTCTCCGATGACAAATCCAGGCATAACTTCTGGGGTCCTCAAAATATTCTCACTGTAGAAGTAGAACAGAACTGGTGAAAAGACATGTCCTTGTCTTATGCCCGTTTCTATCTTTGTATATCTGCAGAATTCATTACCTGTCCGTATACAAGCGGTTTGCTGCCAGTAGAGATTATTGATTACTATTAGGTCTTTCCCAAATATGTCGAGTCTGCCGAGCATCTCCATCAATTCTTTGTGGTGCATTTTGTCAAATACTTTTGCATAATCAGTAAAGCACAGGTATAAGTCCTTCTTCATTTGTATTTGCCCTTTCAGAGAGCATCCTAATCATAAATATGACATTCCTTGTTTCAGTGTCTTTGACAAAACCACATTGTTCTTGTCCTATGTCTGGCCTGATTCTGCTTCTCGCTCTATTCATCAGGATTCGGATGATTGGATACAGACGTCCAAATTTTCAAAAATCATGGAAACCTAAGAGAAAGAAAAGATAAAATTGCAATTTGCTCAATTTGTTTGTTATGTTGATGGGACCCTTTGAGAGACGTCGATGGCTGTGCCAGCACAAAGTCGTAAGTCATCGTGACCGAGGGTTTGAGCGTATTGGCCTTCTTGTTTAAACTGTCGACCATGCCAGGTAACGCTCTCTCTCTCCCAGAAACTATAACTAGATCTGATCAACAGAGTTGTAGTATAAACCACAGGTGGGCTCTGTGAGTGTTGCACAAATGTAAATGTGCCTGAGCAAGCATCTGTAACGGGGATTAGCTAGCTGCCCAGGAAGACTTGCATTCATTTATTTTTTTGTTACGATAGCTTTTTATTAACTTGATAAATAAAATAAAGCTTTTTTTCTTCTTCTTAGCTTTTTCTACATTAACTACGTATTTCCATAAATGGCAGTTACAAAATCAGGATCTGGTTTAACAGTGTTATTTAAATAAACATTGATAATATCAGTCATATAGTCATGGTCAATTTGGGATTTATATTGTAAAAATTTCAGATCTAATATGTGTAAAAGGACAATATAAAATTAGATCAAATTAAAACTGAACTTAGCTGATGTGTTTTGTCGTTTGAGGGACTTTAGCCTTGAAACGCCTCAGCTAAAATGTTATTCTTTTGCTTTTATTCATAGTCATTGTAAGTAGATCCCCCACTTTAGATCCACTTCATTTGCTTTCACTTTAAAACTTGAAAATTTATTTTAACTAAATGTTAACTGAATATAAGTTCCAAGGTCCACTCAGGGTAGATAGTGTAGCGTTTCAGCTCACTTCAGTAGGATGCATCTTTGAGTTGGTCGCCTGTGGCTTAATGTAAGGAAAATGATTCTTTGGTTAGATCGTTACCCAAGAAATAAAACCATAAGACTAAATTGTAGCAATCGACAAATTTTATTTTTTTTGCAATCTTCTCATAAGAGCCATCTGTAAGCAAGGAGAGGTGAATATCTAACTGGCCTTCCTTTTTGCATGGTGGGTGAATGGTCCTCTCATTTAGGCTGCTAGGGACCACTGCCTTATAGAGATAGCCTTCCTTATCTTTAGCTTTTGTATAGACAAGTAATTTTTCAAAAACCCAAATTTTCTAGTTTGCTCAACTCTGACCTTTGAGAAGATGATAATTGTCAAAATGTTTTCTATAACATACTACAAATGTGAGGATTACTAGGTGATGTTGTATGGACATAGAAGGGAAAAGTGTGAGTAGATTATATAGTTATGTAAAATAACTCACAGTTTACTAGAGACTTAAAACAGTTAAATTTATAGTGTTCAAGAAAGAATCCTTCCTTTTGGGATTCTCTTGCATAAATTAGCAACCCTTGGGAAGAAACTGTCCAATGGAACTTCCTTCTTACCAATAGAATACAAAGGTAATGAGGATTTGTCCAAGAGTAGTTTTATTTTCATAAAAATGAATGAAAAATCTAAAAAATATGCATGTGAAGATATAAGATGTGTCTTAGAAGATGCACCCTAATATTGGAAAGAAATTTCTAAGAAAAAAAAATCATTCTCATACAACAACACATTCACCGTACATCCCTCACATACTGGCACCATATATTGTTTACATCAATCCATCGTTCAATTTTGTTTGTAGGGCAATGATATACTAGTTGGTGGTAAGTAAATATACTATACATCTTTTATTGTCCAAGTGTGGTTTTATTTTGATAAAAAGGAATTAAAATTCTTAAAAATTTGAATGTAAAAATATAAAACAATCAAAGAAATTTTATTCATCCTCAAATCCCAAAAACTTGTCTCTACTGCGTTCATGTTTAAAGCTTTAAACTTTCATCTGCAGAGTCACTCATGTACGATAAATGAGCCTCACCGCCATCCATGTCATGGTGGTAAGTGATACATTCGTCTTGGAAGATGCACATGTATTTTTCAGGAAAAAAGTAAGCCGGAATATACAGTAATTGCCTATAATAGGGGTAAATATCATGTTTCGTCAGGTTGACCCAAATAATGGGTGCGTGATAAGGATGCTGAGGATACCATGGACAGAATAGGTGAGCATCGATGAGGTTTTGGAGAGGATGAACACAAAAAGGAAACTGATACTTAACAAAGTTTCTGGAACATGTAATAAAGAAGAAGGGCTTTGAGAATCTGATACTCACAGGTCAGAGGATGGAAATGAAAAGGAAACTGATAATTAACATCAGGAAAAGACAGCTGAAGTTTCTGGGACAGGTAATGAGGAAGGAGGGCTTGGAGAATCTGATACTCTCAGGTCAGAGGATGGAAATGAAAAGGAAACTGATAATTAACATCAGGAAAAGACAACTGAAGTTTCTGGGTCAGTTAATGAGGAAGGAGGGCTTGGAGAATCTGATACTCTCAGGTTAGAGGATGGAAATGAAAAGGAAACTGATAATTAACATCAGGAAAAGACAACTGAAGTTTCTGGGTCACTTAATGAGGAAGGAGGGCTTGGAGAATCTGACACTCTTAAGTCAGAGGATGGAAATGAAAAGGAAACTGATACTGTTACATCAGGAAAAGACAGCCGAAGTTTCTTGAACATGTAATAAGGAAGAAAGGCTTGGAGAATCTGATACTCACAGGTCAGATAGAGGATGGAAACGAAAAGGAAACTAATACTTAACATCAGGAAAAGACAGCTGAAGTTTCTGGGAGATGTAATGAGGAAGAAGGGCTTGGAGAATCTGATACTCACAAGAATCTGACAGAGTGAAAGAGAGACAAGAGAAAGTAATAAGTGACATACTTGATGGACTTGAGCAGATAGATGGTGGGGCAAGGTTTGAGTGGTATAACAGAAGAAGGGCTGTTAAGAACTACGAGGGATAGTAAGATGTGGAGGGCCATGCTTGCCTATGTCCTCAAGAGATACGGACATAGAAGAAGATAGAAGAAAGGTTTATTCTTCCAGTTTTCATTTCCCTCATTATGAGCATTATCAGATTCATCATTTAGTCTCAGCCCGGGCCAAGGGTCTTGGACTAAAAAGAAGTAACTGCAGTTTGCCTCTTGGAAGCTGACTGACTGTTTTCGTCACTGTATGAAGGGACATCACAAAGCAGCTCTAACAGTGACTTCATCTCCATCAAAGGGAGATAATCACCTTTTCTATCCCTACACCTCAGAATTGCTTTTGAACTTTGCCAAAGATGAAAAAAGAGTTTTTTGGAGAGTCAATATAAAGTAGGAAGTAGTAGTGAGCCTTGTCAGATGCCTGCAGTGATGTCCTAGACTTTAGATGATTGGCTATCAACAATGACCTTCAATGACCTACCCGATAGGAAGGACTTGATTGTAAAGACTCTTCCAGAGAGTCCATGCATTGTCAAATGGACAAATTTTTTTTAAAAAACAGGGTTGTCTATTTACATTATTTACACTGTTGTCGTCATCTTTTTCGTCATATGTACCTTCAACAATGTAAATAGTATAAATGGTTACAATACCTCATCTAAGAAATAGAGACAGATGTTGAACGAGAATATCTCAATAAAGACGAGGGCAACAGTCCAAACAATGTAAATAGTATAAATAGTTACAATACTTTCTCACAGAAATAGAGACAGATGTTAAAGGAGTGAATATGGCAATAAAGATGAGGACAACAGTCCAAACAATGTAAATAGTGTAAATAGTTACAATACCTCATCTCAGAAATAGAGACAGATGCTGAAGGTGAATATGGCAATAAAAATGAGGGCAACAGTCCAAACAATGTAAACAGTGTAAATTTTTACAATATCTCAGAAATAGAGACATTTATATATCATATTATTATTTGTAAATTGTTAAATTTATGTGACATTTTGCATAGACTTTTTTTTACTGTATTTCTCATTTAGTACAAGGTTCAAGAGCCATTCAATGTAGAGATTCACTGATTTGTTTGTTTTGTTTGTCGCAAAAATTATGGATTATGAGAATATAAGCTTCAACTTTAAGAGGTTAAGAATAACTGCAGGGGCCAGTTCAAAAAAACATTTGGCTTCCATGTATCTGACAGACTGCTTCTTTTGTGGAAGGAGAAATTTTCTCACCCCTTGAACTTATTAAGACTGCCCTGTTTATTAATTTTGGTTTATTTGACTCTTTAAATGACTTTTCCACCCCGCCAACCCCTGTTTAATGCATACTGAGCAAAATCTTTATTTCTCCCAATGATTAAAACCCATTTTTAATGCCTAAGAATGTGTATATATATATATATATATATATATATATATATATATATAAGAATATTTGCATTCCTTTGAATAGATGTACTGATGCTATTTGTCATTGTGACTCTTGTCAGGCAATATCAACATTTCTGAATTATGTGAAATAATTTTTCAGAAATGAAGCGCTGGAAATACCTGCAGTTGTGGTTGCGAAAAGAAACTTCAGTAAATTGAATGAGAAGCAGGATATTCATGTACAGCAGGTAAGGCATTTGAATGGAGGAAAGTGTGTGTGTGTGTATGTATGTGTGTGCATATATATATATATATATATATATATATATATACTAGCTTCGTAGCCTGGCATTGCCCATGCAACTCAGAACATTTTAGTAGTAGAAGATGCCACATTTTATTTTACATATTTTGTTTTTGTTTGAAAAAACACTTTTTTTTAAAACAATATTTCTTTTGTTTCAAAATTACGGGGAAAAATATTCACATTTTTTTGTTGACCAAATGAATTTTTAAAACGTCAGAATAAAATTAAATATAAAAGCTTATTTTTTATTTTTTTAATAAAAAAATATTTTAGTTGCATTTGACACATGTGATTTGATTTCTGTGACATAAAATGTTGGAATAAAAATTAAATATAAAGGCTCATTTTTTTTTTTTAATAAAAAAAGTATTTTAGTTGCGTTTGACACATGTGATTTGATTTCTGTGACGTAATTCAGCAGCCATCTTAGCTCTTAGATGTTTTACGAAGCAAATGTTATCAATCGTGTCCATTGACCAAAAAGTGTGAAAAGGAAAATTGCTGAACTTAAAACTCAAAAAGTATGTGTCGACCTGGCTTCCCTGTAGATATGTATCCCTAGAAAATTTGAATGGTGTAGCTTAAAAAATGTAGGTATGCATAGGGAACAGTCACACACAGACTGACAGATTGCCTTTTATATATATATAGATATATATACATATTTGTGATAATGCTTATTGTCAATATTATTGTTATTTCAGTGGTTTGCTGATAAAAAGATATCTTGGCAAGCAGTTTTTTTTATCATAAAGTGCTTGATAACAAGATAAAGAGTTTATAGGCTTAATGTGGAGAAGTTTGTCACTTAACTGAGCATAGTAATGCTGACTTTGAAATTTCATGAAGGCACTGTGATGTTACTCTCACTCTTCAGGGCTTAATTTCAATCTGCTGTTGAGTCCTGGATTTATTCTTATTTATATGGAGCTTAGTGTAATTTAATTTTTTGTTATGTGAGTGGTGAATTTGTTTTGATTTCTTTTGTTATGTTAATAAAATATTAAATTATGCCAAGCCCCATATAACTGGCCAGACTTGATGGTTCTTAACTACGGTAATCATTTGGGGAACTGGTGTTTGAATGTGATGTGGTTGTAGGACTGAACCAACTTATTGATGTGTGTGTTTGTGCAAATCATTATCATTGTTTAACATCCATTTCCATGCTTGCATGGGTTTCTCAAGGTTTTTTGAGGGCTCTGTAGTTGAACCGTCATGAAATATTGGAGTGAGTTTTACAGCTGTATGCCCTTACGGACACCAACCATTTTAAAAGACTGGAAACTCAGTAAATTTTTTGTTTTAATCATTTCATCCCAAGCAAGGCTGTACCACCACTGATGTGCCGTGGGCTACATGAAAGAGTTAAAGTTTTAGGCAGGAGGAGAGTGAAGACAAAAATGAACGGAGAGCGGGCAAGAGAAGGATGTGAACACAGGAGTGAGAACAGTTGCGAAGGTAGAGTGAGAAAAAAGAACAAGATACACGAGGTGATGTAGAAAGGACTGGAGTCAAGTAGATAAGAGATGGGAATTGACATTACATTTAAATTCGTTGAGGTTGTTGCTGTCAGGAAAGCAAGTATATGGAAGGGAGTTCCACTAGTAGAAAGTGTGAGAAAAGAAGCTGCTGGAGTAGAAGTGTCACCTGCATTTGGTTGATCTAACTGTAAAAGGGTAAGACCTTGTTGCCAGTCTGGTTGCCCGAGTAAATTCTTGTAGAGGGGGCACCAGTGACCTAAGTTTGTCAGAGTTTTATTGAAACACCTTCTCTAGGAAAATTACCTATCAAGATTAAAGAGTTGTCTATCACATTCTACACAGAGTAGGTGGAGATGTTTTTTTTTTTATATCAGAGTTTTCTTTTCTTAGATAAGTAGCTATCCTAAGCTAAAGACTCTTACCCAGCCTAACTTTTTCTTTTTCTTTTAAATGACCCAAGTTTAGGGGATTGATTATTTGCCCATAGCTGGGACCCTAACAGATGCTACCACTCCGGGTCAGGGTGGACCTGGGAACAGCAACAATTAAGAGGTGGTTCAAGCTCCTCAAAACATCCAATCTCCCGATCAGATTCCTTGTTGCCAGATGTAATTTATCATATCAAAATGGCCCTGAATTCATTTTACATCTGTTACATGTTAATTGTAACAAAAGAAAAAAAATGATTGACCAAAACTCAGAGATAAAAATCACAGACAAATATTTAATTTTCAAAATATACCAAATAAACTATTTACAAATATACAATATTTGTTGCATTTAAAATAAGAAACATAGAGTTTACTACTGGCGAGTGTTACGAGAAGAGAAGGGGAAGGTAAGGTGTCAAGTATCTTTACCCAGTGAAGTCGGTGTAGAAGTTAAGTGCTATACTTTTTGGAAATCTTCAAATGAGTATATAATGAATAATTTTAAATATGTTCAATGAAAGAGTCAAAAATATGTATTTATCCTTTTTGTTCCATGAGGTTCTCTTTCGGGTTTTAGTTGGTCAGCAACTTCTTATAGATTCTTTCAGCTGGATATAAATTCTTGAATCATAACCGCAGTTGATAACAACAGCAAACCCTGATAACAACTGACTACTCACTACTATTTTATAGGGGCTAACACCTAATTTGCATATTTCTAGAACTTTTAGAATTCTCTAGATTTTACTGGAACATTCTACAATCTTCCAAAACGTTCTATTCCTAATTTCTCTATTTAACAACTACTTCATGAATTAAAACTTTTTTGGAATAACACTTAGTAATCAACAGAATCCATTACTATAATTTTTTATACATTATTAATATTATTTTTATATATAAATGCATTCTCGTAACACTTCAGTATTTGCAAATATTAGCCATAAATATGAGGATTTTGATTCGATCCTCTGTGTTTTTTTGTTTTCTTTTTTGGCTCTAGAATGATGGCTGCCTCCCAGCTCCAGAAGGATTAGAACCTTTGCTTGCGTGGCAACAAGTGCAGATGTCAAATTTTGCCCAACTCCGACAGGTAAGTTCATCATCTTGTCTTCAGATTTAATTTTTATTCTAAAAACCATTCTTCTTCTTCTTGCGAGTCTGAGAGTGACTCTGACACTTGTGACTCCAAATTCAATTGGAGGTAATGGTAGACAAGAATTTTAGCATTATTCTGACCCCCAAAATGTTACAAACTTTTTTCTGAGATGAAGAATTATCGTTATTTATGCTATTTACATTCAGACTATTATCCTTATCTTTTGTGTTTAATTTTGGCTGTTGTGCTTTCCGGTCTTCGTAAGGTGTTCGGAATTCCCTATAACTGTTTTCCCTGATGTCCTCAACCACCTGAATTTAAATGCAAACTCCTTGATGTTTACTTGCTTCTCTCATAGTTGCAATCTCTAAAAATTTAAATGCAATGTCAATTTCAGTCTTCTGTTTTTTTTTACTGTGAAACCAATAAATTGTAAAAGCAAATTCTACTCCAGCAGGTTCTTTTCTCGCAGTTCCCGCCCATGGAATTCATTTCCACTTACTTGCTTTTCAGATAGCTACAATCTTCAAGAATTCAAATGTAAAGTCAGTAGTCATCTCCTATCCCACTAACTTGCATCCTCTCTCTCATGCTCCTTTCTCCATCCACTGAAATCTCATCAGTATTCTCAATCTTCTCTTACCCATTTTCTGACATCCCCTATAACCTGTTACTCTTTCTCATAACTTTCCTTTTATGTAACCCCTTGCTCAACAGTGGCAGTAAAATGCCTTGCTTGGGGCGAAACGATTGTAAAAAAAACAAAACAAAAAAACAGAATACCCAGTTTTTTCTCTCATTGTTAGTCCCTAGTTAGTGTCAGTCCTGCCTTGCTTGGAGTGAAATGATTAAAAAAAAAAGGGTTACCCAGATCAATATGTACCTGATGAAGGCCGTAGGGTTCAATGGCTAAAATGTGATAATGACAATAAAGACGAGGAGAATAGTGTGCATGCAAATAGTGTAAATAAAAAATCTTATTTTCTATACCGTCAACATTGATTGCTGAAAGTGCTCCAAAAAAAAATAAACTGAAAACAAACTTTGAACAGTTTGCCCACAATTTTGATTAGGACAAATAACTTATAGAGAATTAGAAATATATATATATATATATATATTTATTTATTTATTTAAATTTATTTGTTTGAACATTATTTTTAATGGATACTTGTATTTGAATGAAAAGTCTTTTTTTTTATAATTAACCAGTACATTTATGTATATCCACTGACCTGAATATGGGAGTTGCCGAAAGATAGACATTTTCCTCACAAGATTTCTCGAATATTCAGGCCAGTGGATATATATATAAATCTACTGTTTAATTATAGAAAAAAGACTATCCACTCAAATATGAGTATTCATTAAAAATGATGTTCAAACAAATTTAGATAAATATGTTGGTTAATACCGTTTCATAACTTTCTGTAAGATTTTGCAATATTGTCTTTATTTACGTTTGGGTACATTATAATACCTACCAGAGCAGATATGGATATTGTGAGAAATCAGAAATTTGTGTATTTATGGCTTAATTTGACTTTGTTAAAACATGGAATCTTTTGAGTTCAAGTGTTAAGATATGTCAGCTCTAACGACAGCTTCTACCCAATAAATATATAGGAGTTGCAGGTTTGAATTCTGTTGGAAGATAGATATTTTTTTAAATGTACTGTTTAATCATAGAAATACAGAGTATCCACTCAAATATGAATATCCATTAAAAATAATATTCAAACAAATAAATTTATGTCGGTTAATACGATTCGTAACTTTCTGTAAGATTTTATAATATACATACGTTGTGGCCTTTTAGAGCTTGGAAGAAAGACACGAAATGAAAAAGGTAGGTTGAACCAGTTTATTTGAATAACAGAACAAATATACAAAATAAGGGTGTTATTAGTCAGCAGATAGAAGTGTTCGTATAAACCGTCAAGTTTACACTGCATCTTGACCTCCTCCTTTAGGAAGTCTCTCAGGTTAATATTTATACATTGAGTGCTTATGTTAAAATAGTGTTCAATGTTGAATAACAGCTATAAGTTATAAATTAACAGTAAATATACATTTTTTCCTCACCAGCAGCAGAACAAAGTTTCATGCACAGGGCAATCATCAGGTGCTGATTGAAAGCTGATTGCAAAATAGTTTAAATTTTGATATGTAGACCAGATTATTGCAGTAGTGGAGCACTTCATGTTATTTGTGGGGTATTTTCTTGTTCTTTTTTGTCTTTTTTTTAAAGAAGATTTAAAATGTGTATGTGTAAAAAAACAAAAAACTTTTTGCACTTAATTTTACTCGACTTCTTGAATATTTGAGAAATCTTAGCAAAGTTATCCACTCTTCAGAAGGATGGAAACCTTCTTCTTCTTCTATGTGCCCTGTCCCCTCAGGACGTAGGCGATCATGATTCTCCATGTCTCCCTATCCCTTGTGGCTCCTAGTATGTTTGCTCCCGTTACTCCTGTCAACCCCCGTTCCGTCAGCCACCTGATCAGGACTTGCAAATATGTTATCCGCTGCCTTCCTCTGTCTCTCTTTCCTTCTATCTGGCCAGTCAGTATCAGGTTCTCCAGTCTCTCCTTCCTCATTGTGTGTCCCAGGAACTTCAGTTGTCTCTTCCTGATGCTCAGTATCAATTTCCTCTTTGTTGCCATTTTTTCCAACACCTCATCGTTGCTTTCAGTTCATGATATTTGCAGCATCCTTCTGTAGAACCACATTTCCGCTGCGTCCAGTTTTGTCCTCATTTTCGATGATATTGTCCAGCATTCGCTGCCATATTGAAGAACTGACATCACGTAGCAGTCCAGCACTCTTTTCTTTGTTTCCAGTGAGATTTTCCTGTGTCTTAGTATTTTGCTCAGCTTCTGGAACGCGTCCTTTGCCATGCCAATTCACCTTCGGATCTCCGTGTTGCACTTTCCATCTTCAGTTAAGACACTTCCTAGGTATTTAAATTTTTGTACTTGCTTGATTCTGGTATCTCCCACATTTAATTGGCATTTTGGATTGTACCTTTTGCTGATGACCATGCACTCAGTTTTCTTAAAGTTTATTTGTAGTCCTTTTTGTCGCTCTCCACCGCTACCTTCTGTATGAGGTCTTGTAGTTTACTTTCCGTGTCCGCAATCAGCACTGTATCTTCTGCGTACCTTATGTTGTCCAAGTTGTGTCCTTCAACAACAAAAATCTGCATTCCCCATTTAATCTGACATGCTTTAGACCATCTCGGCCACAAAGTGTGTCAATGATCAAGCAAAGTTGAATAGTGACTTATAGTCACTATTCAGCTTCACTTGGGTCCTGCTGTAGCAGGTGGTCTAAAGGGCTTATAGCAATTATTTATATTATTCAGACTGTTGTTCTTATCTTTATTGACATACTCACAATGTTTCGGCCTCTGTACACTCCAACCTTCTTCAGGTGATCGGAATTTCAAACTGAACCCTCCATTTTGATCATTGGGATACATTGTTCTCATTCCATGAATCATGCCACTTCCGGATGTCTTAGTTATCTCCCTTTAACTGAACTCATTTTGTTCACCACATTGAACTCACAACACTTTGGGTCAACTCACTTGATCTAACCAACACTTTTATCCATTGAGCCATATGTCCTTAAGGAAATAAGGCCATAGACAATATTTGTCCTTGAAAGACTGATGCTTATATGACCATTGAAATTAAGCAATGTTGAGACTTAAGTAGTTCGATGGGTGACTACTTAGGAATACCAGGTTGGATGTGCAGGTGTTTTCAAATATCACGTTGAAATAGCTTCCTGTATGACCATTGAAGTTAAGCAATTTGACATTGCTTAACGTCAGTGATTATATGGGAAGTACCTTGATCAGTGACTACTGGGGAATACCAGGTGCTGTAAGCATCAATGTGGGTAGTGTAATGGGTAACAGTTCGGAGTGAGAAATCAGAGAGCTGGGTTTGAATTCAAACCAGGTTTGTTACATTCTCTTATGTGCAAATACCTTTGAAGAAGTATACGAATCCACCTCTTCTCCCCCAGCTATGGGTTACATAGTAGGACTTGTATCTGCAGAATTATCATCCCCCAAAAATTATTAATACAATATTTGTTTACTAAAAAAACGAAAATAATTATTCTTATAATTCAAAAATGTGTTTTGGCTTAAATAACCTACAATCACTGAAGTTAAGCAACATCATGCCTGATCATTACCTAGATGGATGACCACTCGAAAATACCAGGTGCAGTAAGCTTGGATGTGTGGCTGTTGTAATGGATAATGGCTTGGACTTGTTAATTGGTGATCCAAGTTTCAATTCCAGTTGAGTTCATTATATTCACTTATGCATAAATACCCTTGGGAAAGTTATAAATCCACCTCTTCTTCCCCAAGCTATGGGCTAATTAGAAGACTTGTACCACTAAACTGTTGTTATCTAAAATAAAATATTTCTTAGAATCTAAAATTATTTTCTGGCTTTGAATAACTTGCAAAGGAGTGAGAGGCTGTAGAAAACAAATTTGTCAAATCATTAAGAGGTTGATAAGCTGTAAAAAATAAATAAATCTATCAAGAATCCAGTGACCTGGTGGGGGGTCCAGGACAGTTGAAGATCATTTGCAATAAGCAGCCTGGTTAAAGCTATTCTGTTAAGTATGCATGGTTAAATTTTTAATGTTTTTTTTACAATGATGTCCCCATTTAACAAGGCTCAAGAGCCACTCAAGGTAGAAAATTACAGAGTAAGAGGCACAGTTTATGTGTATATGTGGGGATGATAACAGTTAACCCTAAACTTTAACAGGTTAAGATTCTAGTAATCGAGGAAGCATTCTCTTGGGAGTCGGTTCTACAAAGCAGTAGTTAGCAAGAAGAAGCTGCTTGACTAGAACTTACATCTCCCCAGGAGGAAAGTTATGAGAAAGGGTGACAGGTTATAGGGGTTGTCAGGAAGTGGGTAAGAGGAGAATGAGAATACTGATGAGAGTGGAGTAGATGGAGAAAGAAGCATGAGAGAAAGGATGCAAGTTAGTGAGATAGGAGATGACTATTGACTTTACATTTAAATTCTTGGAGCTTGTAGCTGTCAGGGAAGCAAGTAAATGGAAGGGAATTCCACAGGCGGGAAGTGCGAGAAAAGAAGCTGCTGGAGTAGAATTTGCATTTATATTTTATTGGTTTCACAATAAAAGGGTGGGACCTAGTTGCTAATTTTGTGGCTCAAGTAAATTCATACATAGTTCATCAGAGCAGAAGCCGTGAAAGTATTTGTAGAAAAGACACAGGGAAGCCACATTGCACCGGTGAGAAAGTGACTGTATCTGAGCTGTCAAGTCGGGATTGATCACTTTACAGATTCTCTGTTGAATTTTGTCCTAGGTGGATAGGACTTTGTCTGAAAACATTCATTAAACAGGTTAAGATTGTAGGCAATGAGTACACCTTCTCTTGGATGTTTGTTTCACGAAGCAGTTGTTCATAGGAAGTAGCTGCTTGAGTGGAACTTACATCTCACCAATGGGATACAAAGTGGTTTGCTACAATGTGCATAGCATGGCGAATTTTGGTCATGGTGGTTTTAACTGGAGGAACTATGGAATGTAGTTTGAACACTTTTGTATGGAAATTACAATAGAGCAGTGAGTGGCTTGCGACATTTTGTCTGTGGGGTAAGAGGTTGCAGGTGGGGAAATAATTTGTCACCCTCTTTTTAAAAAAAAGTTTGTCATTACATTCGTCATTGGCATATTGTTTACCTTGATTTAATTATATTTTAATTTTTTTTTTTAATTATTTTTTCCTCAGAAATTCATTGAATACAAAATGGCACACCAAAAAGAAATTAAAAAAGAAAAGAGTAAATTGGTAAGTAAACACATTACTTCATATGTCTATCTCTTTTTTCCTCTTTTTTTTTTCTAAATATGGTTTCTTGCTGAAAGAAAAAAATGTTACCTTAAATGTGGTATTGTTTAGTACAGTGCGATCCTGGGTATGACCATAAACTGTATCCGGCAGCAAAATTACTGTAAATTTTCTTCTTGCTTCAAATCTAATGGTTCACAGATTGCTTAGCATTCATTAGAACGTGAAAATTATCCAAAATGGAATTTTTTTGTGTTGTAATATCATGATCATGCATGTGTAAATCATGAAAAAATTGTTCTTTTTATAAACATTTTAGAACATTGCTACAGTATTCATAGCTGATTCTATCAATTGATGGCTTAAGTTTTTTAATGAATATTGCCTTGAGGATCTGCAGTTTTCTTTTGTTGTTTTCTTTATGTAGGATAGTTGTGTTATTAATCATTATTTTTATATTGTGAATGTAGACAAGAATGTTGTTGTAGATATCTAGAAATGGTTGAATGATCAGACATGTGTAATGTAAGACATCTAGTTAATGTAGTTGCTGTAAATTCAACATATATATCTGTTTTCTTGTCAGAGGTACTTTCTCCCAAGGGACATTTGAATTGATATATAATGTTGGTTTTACATAATACATTGGTTGGTAGGGAGAATAGTTATTACGGATAATGAAATTAGTAGTGTTGTATTTTTTATAATATATTATTAATTTTAATTTTTTATTAGGATCAATAGGATGCATATGAGTACAAATGAGAATTTTTATGACTTTTTCGTCCTGTTTGTAGTTATTGTGCATCTGGTTGCAATAAAAGAGTTTGATATGTTTTGGGTCTTTTTGGAAGTATCATATTTTTTTTTTTTTTTTTAATCATATCACCCCGGGCAAGGCGGTAAGGCCACTAGTGTGCAGGGGGCTACGTAAGAGTGAAAAGATTGGAAAAGAGAAAGTCGGAAACCACATCCTAAACAGGGAACAAGGGATGAGCCTCTACACCTGTTCAATAGACGTGGGTGGCGTGTGAACCGGGCGATAGTTCAGTCTATCTACTCCAATTGAAAAAAAACAAATAAACAAAAAGGAAAAGTGAAAAGATTGGAAAAGAAAAAGCTGGAAACCACATCCTAAACAGGGAACAAGGGATGAGCCTCTACACCTGTTCAATAGATGTGGGTGGAGTGTGAACCGGGCGATAGTTCAGTCTATCTACTCCAATTGAAAAAAAACAAATAAACAAAAAGGAAAAGTGAAAACATTGGAAAAGAGAAAGCTGGAAACCACATCCTAAACAGGGAACAAGGGATGAGCCTCTACACCTGTTCAATAGATGTGGGTGGAGTGTGAACCGGGCGATAGTTCAGTCTATCTACTCCAATTATTCTGTTTACTTATAAAATTTATTAAACTGTTCTAATTTATTTTTGCTTAATAAGGGGTAATAAATAAAAAAGGGCATTACTTTTCACACACACACACACACACACACATAATTAATGTGGAGAAATTTGTCACTTTTTTTAATCCTTTCACCCCCTGCAAGGCAGTAATGCCACTGATGCGCAGGGTCTACATAAGAGTAAAAGTTTAGATAGGAGGAGAGTAAAGAGAAAGACAAACCAGTTACAGGAGGTGTCAGAGAAAGGAGCAAGAGAAGGATGAGAATACAAGTGTGATGACAGTTGCAAAAGTAGAGAGAATGGAAAATATATACAGGGTGGTGTAGAAAGAACTGGAGTCAAGTGCTTAAGAGATGGGTATTGACATTGCATTTAAGTTCCTGGAGGTTGTAGCCCTCACGAAAGCAAGAATGTGAAAGAGAATTCCACAGGTGGGAAGTGCGAGAAAAGAAGCTGATGAAGTAGAGTTGTTAGCTGCATTTGGTTGATCTAACTGTGAATGGGTGGGACCCAGTTGCCAACCTGGTTGCACGAGTAAACTCTTGTGGCAGGAGCACCATTGACTTAACTTTGTCAGAGCAGAAGCTGTTAAAATATCTATAGAACAGACAAAGGGAAGCCACATCCCGTTGGTGAGAAAGCAGCTGGAGTTGAGCCGCCAAGTCAGTACCTATCACATTACTGATTCTCCTTTGGAGCCTGTCAAGATTACTGAGATGAACAGCAAGGGCGCCTGACCATATATGACAGCAGTATTCCATGCATGGACGGATGGATAAGTTGTATTTATGCAAAATGGATTCAAGTGGAAAAAACATCTTGGCCCAACACAGTGATCCAACCTTCCTAGCAGTGGATTTAGCTATTGACTTAATGTAATGGTTCCACTTGAGATCGGAAGAGAGGGTAAGTCCGATGAGGCGAAGTATATTGCTCTCAGGGAGACTCGCTTGGTCTACGCTTATGGGAGGCAGGAGAGGTTGCCTGTGATGATTGACAGACAGCAGCTTCGTCTTAGGTGCATTGAAATTAACAAGCCACTTCTTTCCCAATTCCAGCACTGATCGTAGATCCCTCTCAAGATCAGCAGCGAGTTATGTTTGTCCGCCTCACCGGATATCTTACTGATGCAGGTGTAAATTGTAGTGTCATCTGCTTAGCTGAGTGTGTTATTTCAATCAGGCTGACTTTGGTGTTTTTTAAAGACATTGTTGTAATGTATTCACTCTTCAAGGTTATCTGATTTCCAGCTGATGGTCCCAATATTCTTTCATATCTGTATAAATTTTGGTGTAATTTGATATCTTTGTGAGTGGTGTTTTTTGTTTGAGGAATGTTATATTATTTGTTTATCTTAGTTTTTTGCTGTTTCTTAAGCGGTGTAGGATGTGTTGGTGGTTAATTGCTTTTTATTGTGTTGACGTCTTTGAAGGGTTTTTTTTAATATATATATATATATATATATATATATATATATATATATATATAAAATGTGTGTATTTGTGAGTGGGACAGTGTTGAGAACTTTTCAGCATCGCCTTGTCGACACTCATAAGGTGAAAGCGAAACCTAAATCCCAGACTTTAACAAAAATAATCTGTTGGGCAGTTACTAGTAAAAATCATTGAAATTTTGAACATAGATGGCTCAAAAAACAAAGCAAAACTGTAATAACAACATTAGTATTTATTGGATTTAAAATAAGTTTTGTTGAAATTTATGGTTAATCCATTAAGACGGTCCAAATGGACTTTTTATTATTACTCAAATTCTTTCAGCCACAAAGCAAAGATGTCAATCGTTGGTCTCGACTCTGCTTTGGTAGTCTTTCGAGCCTGAAGGCCAACACAGATGATTTACAGAATGAACACAGTACCGGTTCCCCACCTCTGTTGAGCATTGTAGCAGCAATGGATCAGGTTAGAAACAAAATTTTGATTTATCTTTTTCAATTGCAAATTGTGTAGTATTTAAGTATTTTATGGATTTGGAAACCTTTTTATATTTTATCTTGGTTCTGAACACTTAACTTTTTTTTTATTCATTTCACACTAAGCAAGGCAATCAAGCCACTAAGATGAAAAGGGTTACTGAGTATTATAGAATATGAGATGAAAACATTATTAATGAGAGAGAACAATAAAAGAAGGGGAATCAAGAAGACAGTAAATAACGACATTGCATTTAAATTTTTGAAGATGAAAGTTGAGAGGGAAGCAAAAAGCCAGAAGAGAGTTCCACAGGCGAGAGAAGAAACTGTTAGCATAGGACTTATAATAATATGAGAAGAAGAAAACATAATTAAGGAGAGGGAACAATAAAAGAAGAGGAATCAAGAAGACAGTAGATAACGATTGACATTGCATTTAAATTTTTGAAGATCAAAGTTGGCAGGAAAGCAAGAATCCGGAAGAGAGAGTTTTTTTGTTTTTTTTTTAATCTTATCACCCCGAGCAAGGCAGTAATGCCACTGATGTGCAAGGGACTACGTAATAGTGAAAAGATTGGAAAAGAGAAAGCCGGAAACCACATCCTAAACAGGGAACAAGGGATGAGCCTCTACACCTGTTCAATAGATGTGGGTGGAGTGTGAACCGGGCGATAGATAGATCTATCTACTCCAATTGAAAAAAAAAAACAAAGTGAGAAGATTGGTAAAGAGAAAACCGGAAACCACATCCTAAACATGGAACAAGGGATGAGCCTCTTAACCTGTTCAATAGACGTGGGTGGAGTGTGAACCGGGCGATAGATAGATCTATCTACTCCAATTGAAAAAAAATAAAACAAAGTGAGAAGATTGGTAAAGAGAAAACCGGAAACCACATCCTAAACAGGGAACAAGGGACGGGCCTCTTAACCTGTTCAATAGATGTGGGTGGAGTGTAAACCGGGTGATAGAGTTCCACAAGTGAGGGATTAAATTTAGCATAGAACTTATATTAATATAAGAAGAAAACATAATTTACGAGAAAGTAAAAATTTACAGATAAAAAAATGAAAAATTGGCATATCGTAAGTGAATGTGTGTTGTGGTGCAGTGGATATCAGTTTGGACCGAGAAATCGATGAGCCTGAGTTTGAATTCCAGTTGAATTCCTTGTATTCACTTATGCACAAATACTCTTGGGAAAGGTATTAATCTGACAATTTTCCCTTCAGATATAGGTTAAATGGCAGGATAGTTTGGGTTTTATAGCCTTGGTTGACAACCAGTCTACCACAGAAAGTAATGGCAACCTACTGTGGGAAAATCTTCTGCCTCGTCAGTCATGTTTCTTTTGAGACATGATCACCCAAGCGGTATCATGTATGGCACTTAACTGACAGATATTGTAAGTTAATTACCATCCTCATTCCCTCTGTATTTCATGGCGAGAAGTAAGTTTAACTTTAGCAGATTCTTTCTGCAAACTACTGCTCTGACTCCTAAGGCTTTGTTTTCTTGATTACTACAATCTTAATCTGTTCGTGTCTAGAGTCAACCATTATCTTCGCTACCTATATACATAAACTGTGCTTTTTACTCTGTAATAACACTAGCTAGAGTGGCCCTTGGGTATTGTAGAAAGTGAACCTAACTGTTTTTTTATTTATTTCTTATTTTTCGAAAAATTTGAAGCAAATCTCATCTTTTAATTTTAAATACTTTTTCTTGAAGCCTTGTGTGGAACAAGTCCTAGAATATCATGTGGAATGGTTCAAGAGCACTCAACTCAGTCACAGACAGGTACTGTATTCATTGATTTAATCTTGTAATTTTCATGAGCAACTATTAAAATGCCTTAGCGATTTTAGATGGAGAAATTTGCTGTGAGTTTTCAAAATGAGATGTTGGTCACATGAAATTTTGGAAATTGTCATGATCCATGTAAAATCTTTTTGTTTATCATTTCACCCCAAGCAAAGCAATAAAGCCACTAAGATGAAGATGATTACTGTGAAAGAATAAGATAAAGAAAGACATAATTAAAGAGAGGAATCAAAAAGACAGTAAAATAATGAGTATCTCCACTTTTCGGCATAAATTTTCAATACCTAATTTTAAAATGAAATTTTTAAAATGAAAAAACATTCTTGAAGATTTCATTTTAGATTTAATTTAAAGCTTAATGATTAATTTTATTATTTCCATTAAGTAAAAAATTCTGTTGATTTCAGGTATTATATAGATTTGAAAGTCACATTTAATTTTGATTTCTTAAATTTTCTTAAAAACAGCCATTTTCTTAATTTTAAGAAATTTGTAAACAAACAAAAATTCATCAATTTTAAAAATATTTCAAAAGATTTCTGACACTTTATTTTAGTAAAATTAGAAAATTGAAAGTTAAATTAAACTGATTTAAAAAAAAAATATCGCTTTCTCATAGCATAAAAAAGTAATATACAACAAATTATTAATGATTGGTCGTGTTCATCGGATCGAAGGTTTGATAGACTGTTGACTGATTCGGTGATGACAGGTTCTACACATGCTTAAAAATGACAATTTTCATAAATCTAAGTGAAAGGACAAAACTCTTAAATTACGTAACCTTTTCATAATAATGGCTGTTTCAGTCTACCATACATGAAAATATGGTAAAATAAAATAAATTAAAAATTATTTTAAAAATAGGGAAGCGTAACTACTTTTATTAATCTTTGCAATTTTGGGCTCGTAAATTTCGTTTCCACTTACTTTCTATATCACATCTAATAAATACCCCACTACAGAATTTTACATGATTTTAAACTATTATAAATTATTATAATTAAAATGTAAAAAAAAAATGAAAATCTTCTGTTTAATACATTTCTTTGAAACCTCGTTTTAAATAATCAATATTTATTAACAAATTACTTGGCTGTTCAGCCTGTATTTGAATTTCAGTGAGGTTTTTAGGAAAATCACCCCTGTCTTAATACTTTTGCACACTACTGGAAGTGGGCAAAAGTGTTAAGACAGGGGTGATTTTAAACTTTATTTTGATGCCTCATAAAAGATAAAATAGTTCTTGTCCTAATGCTTTTGCACAGTACTGTGTGTATATATATATATATATATATATATATATATATATATATATAGTGATGATCATCCACGTATACTGTCTTAATATGTATAGGAAAGAATATTAATAAAAAGTTTTGAATTTAAAAATGTACTTTTTTTAACAGTATTTGTTTATTTTTATTATATTTTATATTTCGGACTGTCCTCGGTCCTTCATCAGAAACAAGTGATTTTTAAATTTGAATTAGAAACGTATTTCACGATAGCGTCCGAATATTTTTTGTTTACATCACGTGGTGTGTTTGTTCACAACATGCAGCACGAAACACACCACGTGATGTAAACCAAAAATATTCGGACGCTATCGTGAAATACGTTTCTAATTCAAATTTAAAAATCACTTGTTTCTGATGAAGGACCGAGGACGGTCCGAAATATAAAATATAATAAAAATAAACAAATACTGTTCAAAAAAAGTACATTTTTAAATTCAAAACTTTTTATTAATATTCTTTCCTATATATATATATATATATATATATATATATAAATCTACACCGTGTTGTTACGATCTTGAATCTGGTTTTTATCATATGCCAATCCCTTGCAAGTCTGGTTCATCCTCATGGTAATAAACGGTCCTGTTTTGGCTAACCTGAGATCAGCAACACAGTGTGGGCAGAATTGGTCAAAGGTCAGGAAGGTTGACTGAACGCAGCCAGGGGTCATGTTATACCAAGACTTGCAGCTGTTTAGAAAGACGTAAAAGATCTGTCCACGCCGCATGCACCTTGGTCGGGGTTGAGCCCGCTTTCTCCCCAATGGAGAAAGTTTCATTGGGATTTGTTGAAGGGCAGGGTCCCAAGTCCTGCCCTGTAAAACCCATAACTGTTAAAACCCATAACTGAAGGGAAGGAACGGATGAATACCTTTCCCAAGGGTACCAGTACGTAAGTGAATGCAGAGTGTTCGACTGGAATTCGAAATCGGCTCACCGATTTCTCTTTCCGAGTCGATCTCCACTGCACCACAATGCACATCCGTCAATAAACGCTTACAGCACCTGGTATTTCCAAGTGGTCACCCATCTAAGTACTGACCAGGCTCAATGTTGCTTAACTTCAGTGATCGAGCAAGAACCGGTATATTCAACGTGATATGACTGTAAGCACGTACATCCGTCACTAAACGCTTACAGCACCTGGTATTCCGAAGCGGTCAATCTAAGTACTGACCAGCTCAATGTTGCTTAACTTCGGTGATCGAGCATGAACCGGTGTATTCATCGTGATATGACCGTACGCACGCATATCCATGACTAAATGCTTACAGCACCTGGTATTCCGAAGCGGTCAATCTAAGTACTGACCAGGCTCAATGTTGCTTAACTTCGGTGATCGAGCGAGAACCAGTGTATTCAACGTGATATGACCATAAGCTGTCTGATCTGTGATTTCAGGCAAATGTTTTTGACTTTCAGATGAAACAAACACACAGCTTATAAAATTGTTTCATTTTTTTTCCTCCATGCAGTTTTTAGTTCTCTCTTCTGCAAGAACGTGGGTGATCATATTTCTTTACCTGTCCTTTGTAGTTCTTCATAATATTTGGTTTTTTCTAACCCCTCTTCTACCAAGCATTTACTCAAGCTTGATAGGTTAGATATATACTGGCTACTTTCCACTGTCTCTGTTGCCTTCAGTATGTTCTGTTTGTGTTAAATTTTCTAAGCCTGCTTTCCTCATTATATGCCTTAGAAATTTCAGTTGTCTCTGATATTAAGTATAAATGTCATTTTTATTTCCAGTTTCCTTAAAACTTCATCATTATTAACATGTTCAGTCTGATATTCTCAGCATGAAACTGAAACCCACACATATTTATATAAGGAACTGCAGGAAATGATGGAATTTTTTTTTCTTAATGCCACTTGGTAAGGACTTATACTACCAGCCATAATTATTAGGCCACCACAGTTTTTTAAGAGAAATGATGTATTTCATACTATTTTTAGTATTTATTGCCAAGTAGATAATTCTAAATAAAAAGAGAATGGTTCTTTTGTTATTATTACTTTGCAAAATTTTATAGGGCAAGGAAGCAAAGATGAACTTGTCCAAATCACCTTAAATTTTCTTCATTCTTTCATTGATGAAACTGCAATATAGGTAATTATTAAATATTTATAAATTCATTCGATGCACATGTTATTGTGCAGTATTAACAAAAGAAACATTCTATTTTCATTTACAATTATTGACTTTGCAATAAATACTAAAAAATAGTATGAAATACATCATTTTTTTTAAAACAATGGGGTGGCCTAATTATTATGGCTGGTAATGTAAACATTGAGATGTGATATCAAGTAATGAAGCTGCCTATTGTTGAAATCTTTGTTTTTAATTTTATCCCTCTTCACTTGCCCCCTCCCCTCCTTCCAACAGGTACTTTTGTCTCTTGACAACTGTTACTTTATTTAAGCCTCTTAAAAAGCCAGTCCTGGGCATGACGGTAAACTGCATCCGGCAGCAAGGCTTCTGATTGGGAGGTTGTGACGAGCATGGAACCACCTCTTAATTGCTGTTGTTCCCAGGTCCACTCTGACCCCGAAGTGGTAGCACCGAAGTGGTCGCACCTGTTAGGGTCCCAGCTATGGGCAAATAGTTAACCCCCAAACTGGGGTCAAAATACTATGAAAGTATAAATATATACATAATATATACATAAAAATAGACTTTTATATATACATAATATATACATAAAAATATTTACATAAAAATTTTATATATACATAATATATACATAAAAATAGACTTTTATAGAAAAATATACATTTTTGAAGAAAAAATTATTACCATAACACATTTTTGATGGAAAAAAAATTATTCTCAGCAAAACATTTTTGAATACAAAAGTAGAAGACATTTTCAGTTTTCTAAAATAAAGAATAAAAACAAAAACATTTTCATTAGAATCTGACTAAATCAACCTTTTCATGATAACTGAACATTTAAAAAAATCCTTTAAAACCCTATATTTTTGGCATTAAATAACCCACAGAAGTGTTGATATGCCATTAAACAGAACTCGAACTCAAACTTAAAAAGCCTGTGTGTATTTAGAAGAGTCACACTTGAACAGTAACTTTTAATTTCTATATTGCTCCAATTATTGTTTATTTTATTTCAAATGCCCATTAAGTGAATTGTTCATATTTCTTTTGCTAGGGACAGTGGTTTTATGCCTTGCTGGTTAGTTTACAAAAACCCCTAACGCCTGAAGCGTGTTCCTCTATTCGAACATTGGCACGACGCTGCTCTTACCTTCGAGGATTATTAGTAAGTAAAAAAAATAAATGTATGAATTTATTATTTTTATCTATTTTTAGTCTTCTACACATTACAGGTAAGTCTCTGTTAAACGATAATGTTTGAATTTCCTTGTTGTGTTGTCATGTCCTGCTATAGCAACAACAAGAATGATGGAAATTTCCATCTGGGCTACTGTTAGAGGAGCACTGAAAAGCAGCAGAAATTTTGGAATAAAATGTATTGTTGGTAATTTTACGATAAAAATGAACAGTTGATTTTTGTTTGGGGTTTCACTATTTACTCAAAGATGGTACCCTAATGAGCAAAACAGCACTAAGCGCTAGTTAGTTTATAACAACACAAACACTAAGTGTGAACATAGAACACGACTGTTGCCCAAGTTTCCCACTGACTGGCCAATAGTTACCTCATGTTTCATTCTGTTTATTTACGAAAATAAAATATAATTTTTGATAGGTGTGTATTTTTGTAAAAATAAAAGCAAATATACCGTAGTTACTAAAATATTATTTTTATTTCAAATAAATACAATATCAGTATTTACATTATTCTGACTATTGTCCTCATCTTTCTTGCCATTTGTACGACGTTTCAGCTGTTGTACGCTCTGGCCTTCTTCAGGTGCTAGGAATTTTGAACCGAATCCTTTATTACAATCACTGGGGTATATCATTCTCATTCCTTGTCTCGATTGGAAGTCATGAGTTATCTCCCTCTAACCATGCAAGTGACTTGTTCACCACTGCTGTAGCCTGGTATTGAACTCACAACTCTTTGGATCAAGTCACAGGAACTAACCAATGTGATAACTCATGACTTCCAATCGAGGCATTATTATGCAAGGAATGAGAATGATATATCCCAGAGATTCTAATAAATGATTCGGTTCGAAATTCCTAGCACCTAAAGAAGGCCAGAGCATACTACATTGAAAACGTCGTACAAATGGCAACAAAGATGAGGACAATAGACCGAATAATGTAAATACTGTAAATATCACATTATTTCAGAAATATAGACAAATACAATATCATCTCGTTTTTAAGTTTTTTTTTTTAAGAAATGTTGGGGGGGAAATAAAAAAAAAATAGGACAACAGACATTTTAATCCTTCTCTGATAAGGCAAGTTCCTCATAAATTGTCCAAATTTCATTTGAAAAGAACTAAAATCCAAGCTTTCAAGTTCTGATGATCACATAAGATAGTCAAATGCTTGGACCATATTTCTTCCCAATTTATGGAATGTGTTTATCTCAGAAGGATTATTCGTATTTGATCATTTGATCTAAAGGTGCTACATCAGATCCCGAAGGCCTTTTCTCTGTAAGCAGAGAGAATGCCTTTTGGGTCTGAGTGTGATTGGGCTCTAGTTTTCCTTGAAAATTTTTTTTTTCCCCTCAGTTCTCATTTCATCTTTTAATCATGATTTAGAAAATCCCAGAAATTAAAACTTGATAAGGTCTGGTCGAAACCGGTTGTTTTTTTTTTTTTGTCTTAGTTTTTAGTATGTCATCGAAAATCCTATTATTCCTTGCTAATATATATATATATATATATATATATATATATATATATATATATATTCCATTTGTAAACAAGTTATGCGACCTAGGTATCTACCATGAGTGTTGTCTTCAGGCCATTTGCAAAAACTGATTTTACCTTTTACCGTTTTTTTAAGAACATGGTAGAAACCTAGGTTGTGTAATAACTCGTTTATATATGGAAAATATTTAAAAGTTCTACAATATAGTTGTATTGAACATTTTTTAGTACAAATGTGCACTGGTCTAATTTTATTATGACCAAAAACTAAGTAATTAAACAATAAATCAATCAATCGGTATATATACATCATTCCTGTCACGCTCAAGGGGCTTGGATTATTTTTTTTTTTTTGCTTGTCTTAATGTAAGATACTTAAGAGTAGGTACATCAATATATATGTTTGTTGTAGTGTGGCTTACACCCCTGCATCACTCTCAATGCTGGAATGGCCATGAACTGAAAAGGTTTATTTAAGTAAAGAATAGTAGCATTTGAAGTGTAATATTCCAGTGTCATTTGAGTAATATTCAGACTGTTTATTTGGCATCTATTGCAATCAAGATCCCTCCTCTCTGTGTCGTAAGTTCTCTCTTGTCTGTTATTGTAACAATTGTACTATTCTGTGTATATCCGTTTAGCACCGGATATTGTGCTGAATAATACCGCAGCACACTTTCTCTGTGTATCGTATCCACCTCGGCCATATGACAATGTTGCCATCATTTTAGATGGCATATCAATACAAATTTTTTTGCTGTCATTTTTAACGGAATGAGCCTACTTATATATATATATATATATAGCTTTAGTACCTCTAGAAAAATATGGGTAAAAATAATTCAGAACTTTTTCTGAAGGTTTTA
Source organism: Ascarosepion bandense (assembly GCA_037127315.1). NCBI lineage: Eukaryota > Metazoa > Mollusca > Cephalopoda > Sepiida > Sepiidae > Ascarosepion > Ascarosepion bandense. The sequence continues at coordinate 463,890 of JBBBDQ010001309.1, forward strand.
AATCTTTAAAGTGTTTACAAAATAATAAGTAAAATCTTGAAAATAAAAATTTGTTTTTGTTGTTTCTTCTGTATTTGATTTGAAATATGGATTTTCTTTGTTTTGACTTTAGAGAAGGAAAAGCAAAAATCCCCAAAGTTTTCCATGTTTCTTTGACTCATAATTTTTTTTTTTATAACAGGAAAGTGACACAGATGCGCAACTCGTACCACTGAACCTTTTAATTTGTCTTGTCTGCAAATATTTTGAACAAAAAGATCTAGGTGGTTAATCATTCTCCCATTTAGAAAATGGTGGCACATTTTTTATTTTATTTTTTTTTTATTGGATCTCGTATTCTGAATAAAATACTTCTTCTTTTTTATACTGACTCATTACATTTATTTTCAAAATATAATTTCTTTATATGCTTTTACTTTTGGCCTAAACATCAAATAACTATTGTCATGCTCACAAAGGTTTGACTGTTGTCGATCCAAATTACCGAGTAAGTTAAAGTATAGGTTAAAGTATATTTGGTTCACAAGAAAGTGGGGTAAGTGTGTGTAAAAAAAAAAAAAAAAAAAAAAAATCCATCTCCTGGTTTGGTGGAAGAAGTGGATAAGCAGCACAAAAATGAATAGATGAGGGAGAATTAACCAGAACAAGATTCCTGAGCATGGAAAATGGAATCAAACCAATCTTACTCTATGAACTGAATAAAGTGTTTAGTTTAAAATATTTAACAGATTGCCAAACTCCTGAGGAAGACTGAAGAGTACTATAGTTGAAACTTGATTTATAACAACCAAGATTAATATCCAAATAAAAAGGCATGTAATAATAATAATTCTTCTTCTCAAAAAATTTTGTATATATCTTAATCTATTTTTTAAGGAGATTCCAATAATTTTAGTCTTTGTTCTTCAAAAGTGTGTATATGTTGTGGCAAATCTCAGTTGACAAGTTGGTGTGGCTAGTTTGAACCAGGAAGAAAGACACCGAAACAAGAAGGTAGGTTCAAACAGCGTATTAGAATAATGTTAGATATATACAAGTAAGAGTGTTAGTAATCAGCAAATAGAAATGTAAGTCTGAACTGTATAGTTATGCTGCATCTCGACTGTCTCTAGACTGCCTCATGACTGCCTCCCTGGTAGTCACACCAGTTAGTATTTATAGAGGAGGAAAAGTCCATTCAACTGTAGATAGGGTACCATAAAAGTATATATATATATATATATATATATATATATATATATATATATATATATACACAGTACTTTGCAAAAGTATTAGGACAAGAACTATTTTATTTTTTATGTAAGCATATTGACAGGAAATAAACAATTTAATTAAAGTAATTTTTGATTTACTGAACAAATGCTTTAACAAGAAAAACTACTTGTTACAAAATAAATTTAATATTTAGTAAAATAGCCTTTTGCTTTGATCACAGCCTTCATTCTGTCGCATTGACATCACAAGCTTCTTCAGTGTATCTAATGGTATCTCCCGCCAAGCAGCTTGTATTTGTTCCCAAAGTGTGTCTTGTGAAGTAACATTAGATTTATCATTTTTTTTATCCAAAATATCCCATAGATGTTCAAAACTTAGATTACTGCTGTCCTCTAGGTATGAATTTGCACGAGATACTAGATTAGCAACTAGGTCCCACCCTTTTACAGTGAAACCGATAAAATGCAACCGCAATTTCTACTCCAATAGCTTCTTTTCTTGCACTTCCCGCCTGTGGAATTCCCTTCTACATACTTGCTTCCCCGACAGCTACAATCTCCAGGAGTTTAAATGTAAGATCAATAGACACCTCCTAACACACTAACTCACATCCATTCTCTCAAACACTCTTCCCATCTACCCAACCCTCATCCTGGGTATCCTTACCTGTCTATCACCCTCCTTCTGACATTTCCTATATCTCACCACTCTTTCTCATCATTTTCCCCTTTGTAATCCCCTGCACAATAGTGGCAGTGGAATGCCTTGCTTGGGGTGAAATGATTAAAAAAAAAAAAAAGTAGTTTCAAAATAACTTGTTTAATAGAAAATAGAAAAAATTAAATATAACTTCTTTTTAATACATTTTTTTACACCTAGTTTTAAATAATCAACATTTATTAGCAATTTGCTTGTCTTTTCTCCCTGTATTTGAATTTCAGCGAGGTTTTTAGGAAAATCACCCCCTGTCCTAATACTTTTGCACACTACTGGAAGTGGGCAAAAGTGTTAGAACAGGGGTGATATTAAACTTTATTTTAATGCCTCTTAAAAGATAAAATAGTTCTTGTCCTAATACTTTAGCACAGTACTGTGTATGTATATATATATACATACACAGTACTGTGCTAAAGTATTAGGACAAGAACTATAAAATAATTGCGACAATTTACCAATCGCATCTAGTATGTATATATATATATATATATATATATATATATATATATACACATACATACTAGATGCGATTGGTAAATTGTCGCAATTATTTTATTATTTCAAAGCAAAAGGCTATTATACTAAATATTAAATTTATTTCCTAACAAGTATTTTTCTTGTTAAAACATTTGTTGAGTAAATCAAATAAAATTGCTTTAATTAAATTGTTTATTTTCTGTCAATATGCCTCATAAAAGATAAAATAGTTCTTGTCCTAATACTGTATATATTCCGGGTTTCTGGCCAACTTAATATTTTGCACGCAAATTTATGTCTTCGGCTACAGATAAAATGTAATGTTGGTCACTTTCCTATAAATTGGATTGTTGCTAACTTTACCATAAATATGTATTGCGGGTTTCTGACCAACCGAATATTTTACACACAATTTTGAACATCTATGGGATATTTTGGATATAAAAATTGATAAATTTAATGTTACTTTGTAAGACACACTTTGGGAACAAATACAAGCTGCTTGGCAGGAGATACAATTACATACATTGAAGAAGCTTGTGATGTCAATGCCTGACAGAATGAAGGCTGTGATCAAAGCAAAAGGCTATTATACTAATTATTAAATTTATTTTGTAACAAGCATTTGTTGATTAAATCAAATAAAATTACTTTAATTAAATTGTTTATTTTCTGTCAGTATGCCTCATAAAAGATAAAATAGTTCTTGTCCTAATACTTTATCACAGTACTGTATATATACAGTGTTTGAGAAAAAATGTATACTTCAGGAAAGGAAAAAGTTGTGTTTCATAGTTTTATCAAATTGTTGTTTACTGTAGTACAATATTTTCTTGACAGATGGCATTCCATTGTCAACACTTAGACCAGAAATAAAAAACAATTAAATTTAATAATAATCAACAGTAAATAATGAATATATTCCCTGAAAGACTAATAAATAGGGAGTTAAAAGTTAACAAAACAACCCGAAACAATAGCAATAAATAACTCCAGGCTACATTTCTACTCAATAGACTTGAGAATCATTTGAAATATAACCGTTGCTGACTAGCCAATAACATTGAGGATAATACAATAAACTGAAAACACCTGATCCTGCTACCCATAATGCTCCACTGACCAGTAAATACAAGTAAATGAACCACCAAACGAAACACATGGTCTGATGATTGCGTTCAAGTATGAAACAGACTGTCGTCACTCAGCGTTGACTTCAGTCTTATTTACACATGCTCTATTCCTCATATTGATCACTTTAGCCCAAAAATACAGCATGCATTAAAACTATTTCTATCATATATATATATATATATATATATATATCTTCTCTTATCCCGTATACATTCATTTGTCAGACTCTGTATATACCCAAATCTAAACTTATTTATAAATGGAATTTTGTCTCTGTGTGTATGTGTGTGTCTGTTACCTATAGACTCTGAAACGGCTGAACTAATTTTCTTGAAAATTTACACAGTTGTACTATAAGCATCTGCGAGTGTTCTTAGCTTAGGATAAATATCGATAATCGAAAAAATTGGGTTATAGAAGAAGTGGTCCGATTTTAATCAAATTTGATACACTAATAGACAACGACATTAGAAACAATATTCAGAAGTTACAAGGTTGCAGTTCTTACAATAGTGCAGAAAATCGATTATATATATATATATATATATATATATATATATATATATATAAGGCAAGATGTTTGTGTGTGTGTCTGTTTATCTGCCTGTATGTCTGTATTTTTTTCAGTTTTTTGAAAAAAACTTTTTAGTTTTTGCTTTGGGTTTGACTCTAAGTAGGCATAATTGTAGTTCTTAGTCTCAGCCATGATATCATTTACTCAGATGACTTATTTAGCCTTCAAAATTCAGTTTATGACGAAAAAAACTTATTTGATATCGATAGCAGGAAATCAAAATTTGACTTACATCCATTCATTTTTCTTTCAGTCTACGGTTTCGCTTTAACTGGAAACAACTATTGCTTTTTTAGTCTTCCCTGCCAACGTCCAAAGAGTCTGAGCTCCAGGACCATGGATTAGTTTTAAAACTTTCCTTACACCCAAGCAACACCAGGCTATACTGCTAGTATATATATATATATATATATATATTATTTTAATTCAGATACTTTAATCCAAGCGGAAAAAGCAGGAAGGTAAATTCCAAAAACCCGATCCTAATTAATATTAAAAATTTTATTTTAATATTAAAAAATGATACAGGAAGAGAGCTCCATGTAATAAAAAATTTCAGAGCAAATATAAATTAAAAAAGGATTAATTCAATGATGTTGGATGATCATTTTGATATGAAAATCCCCACGGGGGATAACACATCACCTCAGCAACAGAAAATCCTTTCAGAAACTGGAGAAAAAATTAGACTGATTTTTCTCCAGTTTCTGAAAGGATTTTTCTGTTGCTGAGGTGATGTGTTATCCCCCGTGGGGATTTTCATATCAAAATGATCATCCAATATCATTGAATTAATCCTTTTTTAATTTATATATATATATATATATCCTCTTATCCCATATACATTCATTTGTCAGACTCTGTCTCTCTATATATATATATATATATATATATATCAAATGGCATTAAAGGCAAGAAATTTTTTACTATAGGCAATGATAAATTTTAAAACAAAAATCACCAGTTGACTGGTTTCATCCCCTCTTATCAGAAATGTAAACAGGGAAACAAATTATGAGGAGAAAGTCTGTCGTGGATGATGTCAATGAATGGACAGGCGAAAAAATAAAAGTTATAACATCTAAAGATGCAAGAGACACAGCAAAGCAAACCAAAGTGAACAGTTTCTTTGTTTATGAAGAGAGGGTTGCCTGAACCTGATGAATAGTATCTCCAACACCTTCAGATAGAATAACAAGTGTGTTCTGGCCAAAACAAAGAACCAGTTCACACTGAAATCCATAGCGCAGGTCGGATTATTTACCAACTGATAAATTTTGAGAAGAAAGTAAAAAATTTCTTGCCTTTAACACCATAGTACATTTTTGTACCACCAAAAACATATTTAAATATGTATATATATATATATATATATATATATATATATAAGAAAAATTAAGACAGACACGTTATTTCATGGTGAATTGGAAATATAGGCCTATTTCATGCGAACCATCTTCAGCTCCGTCTTTATTTTACAAAAGTTTTTAGACGAATTTGTGTAAAATCTTTCATACAATAAAGACGGAAGCTGATGATGGTTTGCCTGAAATAGGCCTATTCTTCTGATTTACTATTATATAACGTGTCTGCCTTAATTTTTCTTATATTTGCTCTATATGTATTTATATGCATATATGTTTAGAGATCTCTTAGAAAGTTATTCTACCACTGTATGTACAAAATACTCCTTTGGATTCTTCTATACCCACATATACCCATATATATATATATATATGTGATGTTTATCCCTCTGAGGCGAGGAAGACCACTTGGATTTAAATGAGGGAGAATTGTCAGACTCACTCTCTTCCCTTCCCATTCCATCTGGGGCCAGTGGTACAACATAGATGCGACTTGCCGGAGACAGTGAGTGATGCAGTGGATGGCCATCAGTGATATTATTGTTTTCACTGTGCCCTGAATGCATTGCACAATGCTTAGGTAGACATTTTTCTTTAATTATCCCACAACAGGTTGCCACTACCTGCTTTGGTAGACTGGTTGCCAGCCAAGGCTATAGAACCCAATCTGTTCTGTTATTTAACTTATAACTGGCGGGAAGGTACGGATTAATATCTTTCCCAAGGGTATTTGTGCGTAAGTGACTGCAGGGCATTTAACCGGAATTTGAACCCGGCTCCTGATTTCTCGTTTCCAGAAATCAATTGCACCACAACACGCATCCATCAAGAACACTTACAGCACCTGGCATTCCGAAGCAGTCACCCATTTAAATATGAGCCAGGCTCAAAATTGCTTAACTTTGGTGATCGGAGGAGAACCGGTGTATTTTTTTTTTTTTTTTTTTTTTTTTTTAATCATTTCACCCCGAGCAAGGCAGAAACGCCACTGATGTGCAGGGGGTTACATAAATGTAGAAAGATTAATTAGAAAAGAGTGAGGAGTACAAGCTAGTTAGAAAGGAACAATAGAAAGCTGAGAAAGCAGGTGCAATGACAGATACATGGGCGGAGAGAACGTGAAGATTATACAGGAGAGGGGAGAGAGCTAGAGTCCAGTGGTTAGTAGGTGAGTATTAACTTTGCTTTTAAATTTATGGAGGTTGTAGCTGTCAGGAAAGCAAGAATACGGGAGTGAGTTCCACAGGCATTCAACGTTATATGACCATAAGCATATACACACACACGCACAGTCTTATAAAAGTATGTATAAACATTTCATGGAAGGAAAAAATTGTCTCTCATAGTTTTATCAAATTGCAATAACACTACTTGCTATAGTACAATATTTCTCTGATTTGACATCTGCAGAGTTTAACTTTTGGGGACCCTAAAGAATGTTGTTTTTTTCAGAAAAATGACTAAATTGATGGCCCTTAAACCAGAAATCGAAAATGTATGTGCAGCCAAGCAGCAGTTCACCGTATAGATAAATATCTTGAAGCTAAAGGCTACCATTTGGAGTTTTCCTTGGAATTGTAGAGTCCAATTGTAACTTGTATTAATATCATGATGTCTGGACAGATTTAGTATTAAAATATCTGTACAAAATTTTTCTTTCTTGAAGTGTGTATAACTTCATTGTGATATCTAGGGCCTGAGTTTTTCTGTTCTTATTGAAAGATTGGAAAGCAAATTAAGTGATGGCTGTTAATATATTGATGGTAAACCTGGAGAATGAAACCCATGTTTATCCGAAAAAAGTTTTTTTTAATCTTGCCACATTTTTAATTAGAGCGCCGGAATTTACTTAACAAAATGTATAAAAAACCATTTGTAGTCAACTCTGTAAAAATCAAGGATTGATTTGACACAATGTCAATATTATAAACAGACCAAAGAAATTAATATTTTCTGAATAAAAATATAAAATATAATGAATAAAGAATTTTTACCTTTCATTTTTTTTATTTTATTAAAATAATAAAGTTTTAAATCTTTTAAAAATCTTTTAAAGTTTTAAATCTTTTAAAAATCTTTTAAAGTTTTAAATCTTTTAAAAATCTGTATTAATTTGTACTGGTTAGGTGATAGTGTTAAATGAAAACTATATTTTACTAATCATAAATAGAAAAGCTTACTACAATTCAGCGACTGCATCGTATTTTAAAAAGCATTTTGAAATTTTGAATGTGTGTGTGTGTGTGTGTGTGAAAGAACTAACTTTTGTAAATAAAGAAATTTATATACATTATGGGGAATATAAGAGAAGCACAAATAGACCAATTTTTTTTATTTTAATTTATTATTAATTTTTTAACAATTCCTTAACAAGAGTTTTCATAAATAAGGTTATAATTTTGAAGTACCTAAAATTCAATAAAATAATAGATAGCTTAAAATATTTTCGTAAATTTTTAAAATTAATTAGTTAAAAAATTTGTATGAAAATGGTGCTTATATTGTATTCAAGTAATATTTTTTCAGTCTGTTTACATAAATTTTCCAAATATCTGTCTGTCAATTAGTCATTTAATACATCAGTAAAAATACCCCCCACTGGATTAAAAATACTTTTCTGTGATATTTTAAACTAAATGTAATATATCTTTCAAATCAGATTAATTAAACTTTAAATAAGCTAATATTTTTCAAATAAAATTTTGAAGCTTTTTTTTTTAATAAAAATAATTTTTTTTGCTATCTGCTGACACATGTTGAAATCCTCATTAAATTCATTAAATGTTTTTTCATAAGTTATTCGTATACATAATATATTATATTCATAGAAACAATTAAATTCTTTTTAATTATATAATAATAGTTTTATTGTATTTTATTTTATGATTCGGAGCAGATGTTCTGTAATTTGGAGGGTTCTGTGTGATGATTTAAATTCTCCGAGGAATGTCCTTGTAACTGATATAAACATTAAGTATTAAAAGAAGAATTTCTTGAAATGTTATCAATTAAATAAGTGGATGGGGTGGGGAGTTACAGATATAAAAATATATTTTTACCAAGATTATCTGAAGAAACATTTCTAAAATAATTTAATAAATTTGTGACTAAGTCCAGAACATTTCATTAAAATCCTGTAATTGTCTGAAAAAATAAGATTTTAAATTTTAAACCAAAATTTCAAAGCTTTTAAAAAGGACACACAAAAAAAAAATACGTCAAATAATCCAGTGGTCTTTCCACTTAAAAACACAAAGATTTTGGTGACAAGTGTTTGTTTTTATCAAGTTTGGGGCTTTTTTTCATAGTTTGTGGCTTAATGGATATTGGTTCAAAATGAGAAATCGGAGTGTGGAGTTCGAATTCTAGTATAAGTCGTTACGTTCACTTATACGCATATATCTTTGGGAAAAGTATTAATCCATTTCTTCCCTCTCCATCTATAGGTTGAATAGCAGGTCAGATAGGGTTCTGTAGCCTTGGTTGGCAATCAGTCTACCGCAGAAAGTAATGGCAACCTACTGCAGGATAATCTTCTGCCCAATCAGTCATGTTTCTTTCGAGGCATGATTGTCCGAAGCGTGTATCACGTATGGCATTTAACTGATTGACTGATCTTCATTTTATCTAATTTTTTGGGCTATCTATGATACATATGTATGTACATATCTATCTATCTATCTTTTTTTTTTAATCATATCACCCTGAGCAAGGCGGTAACGCCACTGATGTGCAGGGGGCTATGTAAGAGTGAAAAGATTGGAAAAGAGAAAGCCGGAAACCACATTCTGAACAGGGAACAAGGGATGAGCCTCTACACCTGTACAATAGATGTGGGTGGAGTGTGAACCGGGCGATAGTTTAGTCTATCTACTCCAATTGAGAAAAAAAAATGAAGAAAAAAAAAGTGAAAAGATTGGCAAAGAGAAAGCCGGAAACCACATCCTGAACAGGGAACAAGTGATGATCCTCTACACCTGTTCAATAGACGTGGGTGGAGTGTGAACTGGGCGATAGTTTAGCCTATCTACTCCAATTGAGAAAAAAAAAATGAAAAAGAAAAAAATAAAGAAAAGTGAAATGATTGGAAAAGAGAAAGCCGGAAACCACATCCTGAACAGGGAACAAGGGATGAGCCTCTACAATCAATCAATCAATCTATCTATCTATCTATCTATCTATCTATCAATTTCTCTTCATATCTATCACATATATAAATATATATATTTCTAAAGAAAAGGTGCATTGTTTATGTAACCTGACAGATTTTTATTAGTTAAACATTATTTTAAAAACAGTATATTTATTTATTTATTTTCGTCTACCAGCCTAAATATTTGAGAAATCTTATGAGCAAAAAATACACTATCTCCGGCAGGATTTGGAGGTATGTTCTTCTTGGAGAAACGGTTATTAGATTTGATGTATTTTGGACATCTTGTTTACGGATTGTGTCGATGACCAAGCAAAGTTAAGTAGTTGGTCATCGAGGAATTCTGTTGCCAACAGGTCCAAAGCATGTCAGATCCACCAAAAGAATGTACCTCTGAATTCTGCCAGAGAGCGCATATTTTTCATTAATAAAATTTCTTGAATATTCAGCCTGGAAGACGAAAATAAATAAATAAATATGTTGTTTAAGTAAACGGAACGTCTACTCAAACACACATATCCTCTAAATATGTTGTTTAAGTAATAAAAATAAGAAAAAGATTAAAAGAAGAGAAAGATAAAAGAAACTGTAAGGAGTGGGTATAAAATGAAAAAAAATTATGAGAAGGACAAATAACCATGACATATTATTTCACGTCTGCACACACATGCAGGGGTGGGTGGGATGGGGCGCATACACATACGCTATGAAAATACATATGAAAAAGAAAGATCGTGAAGTATAAACAGTCAATTGCTGATCTCCCCTGACGAATGGGTGGAGTGATTCCCAGAGGGTTTGTCTTCAAAGCAATGGAGTTGGGATGCTGAAAGTAACATCAATCAGATAAGTGAAAGAACTTTTACTTGCATTAATTTTATATATATATATATATATATATATATATATATATATATATATATATATTCCATTTGTAAATGAGTTATTACATGACCTAGATTTCTGCCATGAGTGATGTCTTCAGGCGATCACCTGACACCACTCATGGTAGAACCCTAGGTCGTGTAATAACCCATTTACAAATATTCAAAAATTCTACAATATAATTGGATTGAACACTTTTTTTATACAAATGTGCACTGGTCTGATCTATTATGACCAAAAACTAAGTAATTAAACAATCAATATATATATATATATATATATATATATATATATATATATGGTCATTCGCAGACGTCTGTTTCGATGTATCACAGCTCATCAGTACGGTTAGACATTCGATTGCTTTTACCCAGGATTGAAACCCGACCAAATTGGCATCAGTCAGTGATTTTCCCTCTGAGCTATGGGTGTTCAGTAGAAGGAGGCAGACTTTTAGCGTATGATGTATCATGCGCCAGTAGCTGAGAGTGCTCTAATTCATTACGGAATGAGCGATGCATAGATGCTAGGATAGCTACTGTTTTTTCAAAGTCTACCATTCTTTTAGAGTGCTCTATCAGGGTGTGAGAGCGTATATATATATATATATATGTATATTATTGTAATAACATTGTAATATTTACAATGTTATTATAAATGCAATAATAATAAAACATAATAAATAATAATAAAACATTTTACATTGCTTATAATAAAACATTTTACATTGCTACACAAAAGCTATCATGTTTCAGTTGAATGAATTGTACTTCGTCAGGCAATGGTTGGTCAGTGGTGTTGGGAATGATTTTTCTGGAAATTTAAAACCAATTTGTTACTGTTTTTCAGACAATTAAGATGGGCATAAGGACAGAATTAAGAATTAATTGAAATTTACCCACAATAACATTCTTAATTCTGTCCTTATGCCCTCCACCCTGTTTTAAAAAAGGGTTACGAATTGTTTTTAAATTTCCCTAAAAATCATTCCTATTATTAGTAACCAACCATAGTACTGAAACATCATAGCTTTTGTGTAGCGATGTAAAATGTTTTTATCATAACAACTAATAATAACAAAATTATATGAAAAGTATTGCTCTACTTGGTATTGAGCACTTTTTAAAAGTAAATACTATGAAATGTGGATCTTTATTTCATTTGTTCATACTCTTGAATCGCCGACTGATGTCAATTTGAACGGGTTTCAATCCTGCTGAGAAGCCATCAGATGTTTCACCGTACTGATGATCTATGATACAGCGAAACAGTTCTGTCTGTGGAAGACTATTTGCTCTCTTGCATGCCCATTTGAGCACTATGGAGGAATGGTAGACTTTAAAAAACAGTAGCTGCTCACGCATTTACGCATCGTTCATTCAGTAATGAATTTGAACACTCTTGGCTACTGGTGTTTGTTTACACTGTATATAACACGCTAAATCCGCCTTCCTCAACCATATAATCACCGACCGATGTCAATTCAGTCGGGTTTCAAAAAAAAAAAAAAATATATATATATATATATATATATATATTTTTTTTTTCGATTGCCTACTGTTGCATCATTTGGATCTGACGAAGTTAAGAACATCAGGACACGGTGAAATATGTTTTATCCATGGTAATAATCGAAAATCCTTTATATATAATGATTTATGAAATGATTTTTCTTTTTAAATAGATTTGCAAAGCAATTAAAAAATAAAATAAAAAAAAAAAAAAATATATATATATATATATATATATATATATATATATAGTCATTCATAGTAATTTATATATATATTACTAAAGCATCATAAAATTAAAGGGAGATAACTGTAATTGTTTTTGCAGGTGTTGTCTTTCTTCCTTTTGAGGACATCGTTGTGCCATGTCCGTTCAAGACCTGAACGGTCATGGCTCTCTACCACATCCTGTTTTTCGTAGTTCTGTGTAAGGTTTATCTTTTCTCCATACTTTCAACTTTCAAGTCCCTGTTCTGCCGTTCATTCTACGTAGCCTACTCGCTGTTTCTTTCTTGTCCCGTTTGCCTTCAACATGTCTCGTGATGTCCAATTCTCCCAGACGTTTTTTCATTAGGGTGTTATTTATTTGAATATATATATATATATATATATATATATATATATATATATATATATATATAAACAAAACAACGAACAATTACTTAAAACATGCCAAGAAAAATCATTAGCACTAAATATCCGAAGTAAAGAGTAGACAGTTTCGCCTTACGGTGTCGTTAGGGTTAGGGTTTAAAAATGAGAAGTTAATTTACGCATGGCTTCCTTTCGGCCATATCACGTTGAACACACCGGTTCTCGCTCGATCATCGAAGTTAAGTAACGTTGAGCCTGGTCAGTACTTAGATGGGTAACCGCTTGGGAATACCAGGTGCTGTAAGCGTGTAGTGACGGATGTGCGTGCTTACGGCCATATCACGTTGAATACACCGGTTCACCGAAGTTAAGCAATGTTGAGCCTGGTCAGTACTTAGATGAGTAACCGCTTGGGAATACCAGGTGCTGTAAGCGTTTAGTGACGGATGTGCGTTGTGGTGCAGTGGATATCGGCTCAGAAAGAGAAATCGGTGAGCCGAGTTCGAATTCCAGTTGAATACCCTGCATTCACTTAAGCACTGGTACCCTTGGAAAAGGTATTAATCTGTCCCTTCCCTCCAGTTATGGGTTAAATAACAGAGTAGGACTTGGGGAGCCTGCCCTTGAAAACAAATCCCAATGAATCTTGATACTCGAAAAGAAAAAATGTATTACTAGACACAAAACTTATATAAAAACAACAATAAATTGTTGAAAGAAAAACGTATTACCAGCAATAAATAAATAGAATTTAGTTGGCAATAAATGACCCGCCGAGGTTGATATGACATAAAACAAAAAACAACCAACCAAATAATTTACTCACGCCGAGAAGATTAATGGAGAATTGTAATGCCGAGGAAACACACGGGTCATTTTAACAAAAAAACAAAAAACAAAAAAAAAAAACGGTTGCCAGCCAAGGCTATAGAACCCAATCTGTCCTGCCATTTAACTCATAGCTGAAAGGAGAAGAGGTATTATATTATTAAGTAGTAATTAGTGGGGGATCAGTTTATTACTTCATAACAATAGAACACGAATCAAGAAGACAGTAGATAATGTTTGACAATGCATTTAATTTTTTGAAGATCAAAGTTGACTGGGAAGCAAGAAGCCGGAAGAGAGTTCCACAAGCGAAAGAAGAAACTGTTAGCATAAAACTTACGGCTGAATTTAGCTGTTTAAACAGTAAATTGATGAGACCTTGTTCCCAATCTAGTATTACGCTTAAATTTATAAAGTCTAGGTATACAAGCGAACAATTTTATCAGAAGAATTGCCATGAAAATATTTATAGAAAAGGCACAAGGGAGCAATTTTATGGAGGTGGGAAATTTACTGAAGTTGAGATACCCGGCCAGGACCAATAAGACTGCAGATTCTTCTTTGGATTTTATTAAGGAATTCTAAATAAATAGCAGGATCACCAGACCATATGTGGCAACAATATTCTAAGCATGGACGGATGGTAGACTTATAGATATGTAAGACAGATTCTGGAAACTGTTAACCATTTCAACAGTAAAAGGGTGGGACCTAACTGTTAACCTTGGAGCGTGCTTTATCATGGATCACGGGTGGGGCACTTAGTACAACTTGAATAGCATAACAGATTGGGTTCTATAGCCTTGATTATCCATCAGTCTACTGCAGAAAATAATGACAACCTACTGCAGGAAGACTTAGTCAGTCATGTCTCAAAAGAGACATGATCGCCCAAGCGTGTATCACGTATGATACACAACTGACTAACTGCGTAAATAGTGATCACGTGGCGAAAAGGAGAGATATAAACGTAAAATAAATGTATACAAAAGTGGTTACCTTAAATTTAAGTTTATATAATATGATATTAAAGGAGAACAGTGCAGAAAGAAAAGGTTTTAAAGGTTACATACCGGCGATGCTATCGTTGGGGCTAAGATTTAGCAGGGTATGAATAATATGAACTGTGTGCTTGAGCCCGTACTTTATGGTGTCGGTTCCGGAGATATATAACGTCTAACAGGAAGTAGAAAAAAAAGTTGACTAACTTAAAATGTAACTAAACTAAAAAGAGGTCAAATTCGAAGTCAAGCAATACAGGTTTTGTACTGTTTTTTCTTTTTAATCGTTTCACCCCAAGCAAGGCGGTAACGCCACTAATTGTAATATAACAATCTGGTCCCACCCGAGGAAGCTGATACAAGCGGGGGTGTTTTCCGGTCGTTGAAAGGAACGGATGTTTGTTTGACCTTATTTCCGGCAGTAGCGGAAATGGCTACAAGAGGCAAACAGAACAGGTGTCTCTGAGAATTACGTGGGCGTACGTGGGCGAGGCAAAAATCGGAAGTCCCGGTTTGGAGATTATAAAAAGACCTCGGCGCACGGATTTCACCAGAGAGACGAGACAGACAGACAGAGAGCCAGACCAGACCAGAGGAGCAACAGATACGACGACACTCCCCCGTCAACCCTTGGAAGCGCGCTCTCACTCTCTGTTCACTAGGCTACACGGTTCATCGTCATTAATAAAAATATAACTTATATTTTTATATATATGCGTGTTTGTTGTATATTGCTATATAACATAATGTGCAGGGGGCTACATAAGAGAAAAAGATTAGATAGGAGGAGAGTAAAGAGAAAGACGAACCAGTTACAGGGGGTGTCAGAGAAAGGAGCAAGGGAAGGATGGGAATACAGGTGTGATGGCAGTTGCGAAGTTAGAGAGAAATTAAAGGATATACAGGGTGATGTAGAAAAAACGAGTCAAGTGGTTAAAAGATGGGTATTGACATTGCATTTAAATTCCTGGAGGTTGTAGCTGCCAGGAAAGCAAGAATATAGAAGAGAGTTCCACAGGCGGGAAGTGCGAGAAAAGAAGCTATTGGAGTAGAATTGTCGGTTGCATTTGGTTGATCTAACTGTGAATGGGTGAGACCCAGTTGCCATTCTGGTTGCACGAGTAAATTCATGTGGCAGGGGCACCAGTGACTTAAGTTCGTCGGAGTAGAAGCCATGAAAATATTTATAGAACAGACCGAGGGAAGCCACATCCCGCCAGTGAGAAAGTGGCTGGAGTCGAGCCGCCAAGTCGGTACCTATCACATTAGTGATTCTTCTTTGGAGCCTGTCGAGAACACTGAGATGAACAGCGGGCCGCCTGACCATATATGACAACAGTATTTCATGCACGGACGGATGGTTGATTTGTATATGTGCAAGATGAATTCAGGCGAAAAAAAAAAACCATCCTGGCTCGACACAGTGACTCAACCTTCCTAGCAGTAAACAGAAAAATGACCAGTCATTACAAACTTTTTTTTACATTCTTTTTATGTTTTCAAACATAAACTATAATGAACCTACTGATGAGAAATTTAAGAAAGCTACTAAAACAACTAAGGAACAATAAAGCATCACTAGCAACCCAAAATGCCAAATACAGGTGGTGGGGGGGATACTAGAATCAAGCAAGTACAAAAATTGAAATACCTAGGAAGTGTTCTAACTGGAGATGGAAAGTGCGACACAGAGATCCGAAGGTGAATTGGTATGGTGAAGGACGTGTTCCAGAAGCTGAGAAAAGTATTAAGACACAGGAAACTTTCACTAGAAACAAAGAAGAGAGTACTAGATTGCTATGTGATGTCAGTTTTTCAATACAGCAATTAATGTTGGACAATATCTTAAAATATAAAGAAAAACTTGAAGCAGCGGAAAGGTTGTTCTACAGAAGGATGCTGCGGATATCACAGACCGAGCATGTGAGCAATGATGAGGTGTTGGAAAGAATGGCAACAAAAAGAAAATTGATAGTGAGCATCAGGAAGAGACAACTGAAGTTCCTGGGACATGCAATGAGGGTTTGGAGAACCTGATACTGACTGGCCAGATAGAGGGAAAAAGAGAGAGGAAAGCAGCGGATAACATATTTGAAGGAGTTGATCAGGTGGATGACGGAACGAAGGTTGCGTGGTGTAACAGGAGAAAGCTAAGAGCCACCAGGGATAGGAAGATGTGGAAAGCCATGATCGCGTACGTCCTGAAAGGACAACGCACATCGAAGAAGAATATATATGCCAACTGTTTATAAGAAATTATACTGTGGATATAAAATAGAGGATCAATTCTATATAATAATCAATATATAAACTGATCCCTCATTTTGTGGCCATGCTAGTTTCTATACATTTATATTTTAGATTTGTGGGCTTGAGCAGGTGGATGACAGTACGGGGTTTGGGTGGTGTAAAAGGAGAAAGCGTGCTAAAAGCCACCAGGGATAGGGAGACGTGGAAAGTAATGATCGCCTACGTTCGGAATGAACAGGGCACATAGAAGAAGAAGAAGAAGAAGAAGAAGAAGAAGAAGAAGAAGAAGAAGAAGAAGAAGTTCCTGATGTTGTACTTTTGAAAATAGCTGACCTTCTCACCCAGTTCAATAACAAGTTTGTAAATTTTATGAAAGAAGTCTGAAATTGGAAATGCACCCGCCAAAATAGCGCCTATTACGCATTAATGCATTATAGAAACGGAAAGGAATCCCTCAAGACCCACACATGCGTACAGGGGTATCTCAATTGGATCCATTATGGTGAATGTATTAATGAACATTACATTAACGAGGCTCTCATCGCATTATGAAAGTCAACCCCTCAAAACTCAGTTTGATTTTCGTTTTGGTAAGGAATGGAATTATAATTTACTGGCAGTATAGCCAGGCGTCGCTCGGGTGTAATGAAAGCTTTAAAACTAATTCATGGTCTTGGAGCTCAGACTTTTTGGATGTTGGCACGAAAAACTAAAAAGCAATTGTTGTTTCCAGTCAAAGCGAAACCGTAGACTGAAAGAAAAATGAATGGATGTAAGTCAAATTTTGATTTCCTGGTATCGATATCAAATAAGTTTTTTTTTTGTCGTAAACTGAATTTTGAAGGCTAAATAAGTTCTCTGAGTAAATGGTATCATGGCTGAGACTAAAAACTACAATTATACCTACTTAGAGCCAAACTCGAAGCAAAAACTAAAATAAAATGGCTGAAAAAATACTGACATACAGGCAGATAAACAGACACACACACACACAAACATGTTGTCTTATATATATATATATATATATATATATATATATATATATATATATATTATTGATTTTCTGCACTATTGTAAGAACTGCAACTTTGAAACTTCTGAATATCGTTTCTTATGTCTTTGTTTATGAGTGTATCAAATCCTTATACAACCCGATTTTTTTTTATTATCGATTTTCGATATTTATCGGGGGTACCTCGACACAAAATCTAGCTAAGAATACTCGCAGACGCTTATAGTACAACTGTGTAAATTTTCAAGAAAATCGGTTCAGCCGTTTCGGAGTCTATAGGTAGCGGACACAGACACACATACAAACAAAGTTCCATTTATAAATAAGTTTAGATATGTCATCAAACATTTCATGGAGATTGCATGCCATTCAAATAGGATTTGGTGTACTTTGCTATGTCGACTGCACAGCAACAGATGTCCATATCAATAGAGAATTCTTCTTTTCATTCAATAGAAGACATATACAAGTTTTCGAATCCACTGAATGTAACGATCTAGTAGAGGTATTTTATCATATTTCGATTTCTGCTTTGGTCTCACTACCAACCAAGTCTGCGGGGAGACCTAAGGCAGGTCGTGGCGTGTTGTTATGACTCCATTTCATGTTTTTCTATCTTCCCTATCATCCCCAGCATTACATAGACAAAGTTTTCCTTAGTGTGTGGGCTGTACTTAATAAGACAATTTTTTGTATATCTCTTAAGCTGGGGTTTCCAGGGATTCTTTCAATGTGTTGTTTTGTTCCATTTTTTATCATTCCAAGTGCACCTACTAATTATTATTATTATTATTATTATTATTATTATTATTATTATTGTGAACCAGAATAGGCCGGGAAGAAAACACAAATCAGGTATTATTGTAACAAAGATATATTTACGAAAAACAAGTAAAGGTATTACACGTCAGGTTGACTGCCAAATGGAGACCAACTCAACTCCTCTGTCAATCGTCAATTGCCGAACGCCCACGTGAGACAGTCTTCCGATATTTTTTTTTAACCATATCACCCCGAGCAAAGAGGTAACGCCACTGATGCGCAGGGGGCTATGTAAGAGTGAAAAGATTGAAAAAGAGAAAGCCGGAAACCACATCCTAAACAGGGAACAAGGGATGAGCTTCTACACCTGTTCAATAGACGTGGGTGGAGTGTGAACCGGTCGATAGTTTAGTCTATCTATTCCAATTGAGAAAAAAAGTGAAAAGATTGGAAAAGAGAAAGACTGAAACCACATCCTAAACAGGGAACAAGGGATGAGCCTCTTCACCTGTTCAATAGACGTGGGTGGAGTGTGAACCGGGCGATAGTTTAGTCTATCTACTCCAATTGAAAAAGAAAAGAAAAAAGAAAAGCTTGAAAAGATTGAAAAAGAGAATGCCGGAAACCACATCCTAAACAGGGAACAAGGGATGAGCCTCTTCACCCGTTCAATAGACGTGGGTGGAGTGTGAACTGGGCGATAGTTTAGTCTATCTATTCCACTTAGAAAAAAAAAGGAAAAAAAGGAAAAGAGTGAAAAGATTGGACAAGAGAAAGCCAGAAACCACATCCTAAACAGGGAACAAGGGATGAGCCTCTACACCTGTTCAGTAGACGTGGGTGGATTGTGAACCGGGCCATAGTTTAGTCTATCTACTCCAATTGGAAAAAAAAAGAAAAGAGTGAAAAGATTGGAAAAGAGAAAGCCGGAAACCACATCCTAAACAGGGAACAAGGGATGAGCCTCTTCAACTGTTCAATAGACGCGGGTGGGGTGTGAACCGGGCGATAGTTTAGTCTATCTACTCCAATTGGAAAAAAAGAAAAAAAAAAGAGTGAAAAGATTGGAAAAGAGAAAGCCGGAAACCACATCTTAAACAGGGAACAAGGGATGAGCCTCTTCACCTGTTCATTTTATAGTCATGAGAAGAGTTCATTATGATACAACGAGTAGGTCCCGTAACAATTATTATAATTCTTCTTATTAGTATTTTTTTTTTTTTTTTTTTTTAATCATATCACCCCAAGCAAGGCGGTAAAGCCACTGAAGCGCAGGGGGCTATGTAGGAGTGAAAAGATTGAAAAGAGAAAGCCGGAAACCACATCCTAAACAAGGAACAAGGGATGAGCCTCTTCACCTGTTCAATAGACATGGGTGGAGTGTGAACCGGGCGATAGTTTAGTTTATTATGATTCACATTGTAATCAATCATATTTTTTTTTTAATTCACATTATTATTATTATTATGTCGTTTTTCATTATAAATCGATTTCTGCTATGGTCGTGTGGTAATGCGAAGCATAGCGAGGGACCGGATGTTCGTACCCTCACAACAAAAAAGCAAATGACCAAAAGTCGACGGTGCGCAGCCGGCCTCGCGCAGATGTTTTATTTATCGGGCAATGGGAAACCCAGAATCAAATACGGATATGAATTCCCAAATGATCACCTGCGATCCAAAAAGTCGAAATAAAAAACCGATATAGAAAGCATCGCCAGACAGAAAGACAGACAGACTCGAGAGAGACGAATATAATTAGTATCTCCCTTGACCAAGTCAAGCGGCTACTATGCTCGCCTCCCTTCACCTCTCCTTACCTTCTTCCCTGTCTATAAACTACTTACTGACCTAAGGAGCGAATACATCAAAGACATTCCTTCCTTACAACGCTCCCACATTCGTAAGCATTAATTCTCTTTTCAGTTGGACCTATACTTCAAGTATTACTTTAATTGTAAAAAAAACCTTAATTGATATGTGTATATATAAAATGTTATATTCAACTCAATTGGCTTTTCTTGATTTATAATCATTTTATGGCTTATGACTTATAGTGGGCTATCTACAGGAAGGCCAAATTCCGTTAACCTGCAACAATATACAACTACCCTTCACTAGAACAGACTCCCACTATAAACTGGAAAAGAATGGATAACCCGCTATAGTCGCACTACCTATCAAGTCTGCAGGAAGACCTAAGTCAGGTTGTGGTGTGTTATGGCTCCGTTTCATGTTTTTTCATATCTCTCTAACACCCCTAGCGTTACATAGACAAAGTTCTCCTTAGTGTGTGGACTGTACTTAAAAAGACAAGCTGGGGTTTCCAGGGATTCTTTCAATGTGTTGTCTTGCTCCTTTTTATCATTCCAAGTGCACCTACTATCACTGGCACGATTCTTGTTTGCAATTTCCACATTTTTACTATTTCAATTTCCAGGTCTTTAAATTTTGACAGTTTTTCGAATTCCTTAGTCGCTAGACAAGCGAAGTCATATCAATTAATAAGCGCGTTTTTTCTTTTTCGTTTTTAACAACAATGTCCGGCCTATTTGCTTAAATTTTTTTTTGTCTTCATTATTATTATGGTGAATTACATTATTATTATTATTATTATTATTATTATTATTATTATTATGTCATTTTTTCATCATATTTCGATTTCTGCTTTGGTCTCACTACCAACCAAGTCTGCGGGGAGACCTAAGGCAGGTCGTGGCGTGTTGTTATGGCTCCATTTCATGTTTTTCTATCTTCCCTATCATCCCCAGCATTACATAGATAAAGTTTTCCTTAGTGTGTGGGCTGTATTAATAAGACAATTTTTTGTATATCTCTTAAGCTGGGGTTTCCAGGGATTCTTTCAATGTGTTGTTTTGTTCCATTTTTTATCATTCCAAGTGTATTATTATTATTATTATTATTATTATTATTATTATTATTATTATTATTATTCACCTTGTTGTTAACAAATGAAGTATAAAAGTTTGTTTCGAAGGTTTTTCTTAAATTTAAAAACGTGAATTCTTACCATAGAATATTAATTATTTATCTAATAATTTAATTATTTTTATTTTGTCTGTTTCTCAGATAATATTATTTTATATTTTATTTATTATATTATTTATTTTATTTATTATTACTTTATTTTTATTTATTTTTGCTTGCATCTTTTTTTTTTCTTTTTCCCGACTCATGTCTAAACAAGGTAGATTAATGTAATCAAATTATCCCGGATGTCAACCGTTGGCCAATGAATAACGACTGCAGACTGATTACCTGAAGCAAAGGAGATAATCCTGGATTAGGTTAGGAAACGCAATCAACCTCCACCCACCATTCTGCATCCCCTTTCCTTCATGTTTTGCTGGGGTATTAACGCGATTCTCCAAGCAGAATATCACTTTTAAGCAATTTTATAATTCTGTTTTAAAAAGATTTTCCCACGATTTTTAAAATACAGAAAACTATCAAGTCACACACACACACACACACACACACACACACACACACACACACACACACACACACACACACATTTATATATACTAATAAAATATAATTAAATTTCTTTTTTTTGTAATTTAAGATTAATTCAATTTACATTGCAGCACAGAAATTTGTATGTTTTTATCTCTTCATCAGGCAATAATTTTGGTGTAAATTATTTAAATTTCAATGTAGAAAAATACGTTGGTTTATGGTTTGTTCCTGTGACTTGACGCAAAGAGTTCTGAGTTAAATACCGGGTTACTGCAGTGGTTAGAGGGAGATAACTCATGACATCCGATCGTGGCATTATTACGTAAGGAATGAGAATGATATACCCCAGTAATTGTAAAAAAGAGTTCGGTTCGAAATTCCTAGCACCTGAAGAAGGCCGGAGCGTACAACGTCCGAAACGTCGTACAAATGGCAACAAAGATGAAGATAATAGTCTGAATAATGTAAACATTGTAAGTCCGCCGTATTGTTTTTATTTAGAATTAATTTAAATTACATTACATTTCAGTTTTTGTGATTTAAAGCGTTTATCTCGTCATCAGGCAATGTTCAATAATTTTTCTACATTTAAATGTAGAAAAATTCGTTTGCTGTTTGTCTATATTTCTGAGATACGGTTGTATTTACACTATTTACATTATTCGGACTATTGTCCTCATCTTTACTGCCATGTTTACGACGTTTAGGCTCGGTGTACCACTCTTCGAGACGCTTCCTTGTAGATATAACTGACCCAACGATAAGAAAGTCATCATCATATGTTTGAAACTCCGCCCACTTCGTGGAACATCAAAGATGCTCCCATCCCATGCAACGAAACGGTAACCCCGGGTGTGGTGTCTGTTTATCAAGGTACCCACTGTAGAGGCATTATCGGTAGTCGCGGACAAACTGGTCGTAGTCTGGGACTCATTCCAGTATTCCACTAGGTAACCTGATGGAGATGCAGACAAACAACACACTTCGGAATGGGATCGGACATATATCGGCAAGATGAAGGCTTAGCAATGGGCTCATCATTATCACGATCACTGGCTAGCATATACAAGGAATACTTTGAAGAGATGGCATTAGAATCCATGATCATGACAGAAGGTATATATATATATATATATATATATATATATATATATATATATATATATATATATAACCATACACACATGGAAAGAACCAACAGAGTTGGACAGAATCCAGAGTTCTCCTGAATTTACTTTTTTAAAAAGGTGCTCAATATAACGTAGGTCGTAGAGCGTAATATTATTAAATTAGTCTTTTATTTAAAAATAATTTAAGTTACATTGCGATTTACAAATTTATATGTTTCAATCTTTAAAGCTTTTATCTCGTCATCAGGAAATGTTCAATAACTTTGGTGAAAAATGACTTACATTTGAAAATAGAAAACAATATTTTCGCTTATTAAAGAGTTGATATGGAGGAGGAAAGACAGAAAATTTAAATCGAAAATTGCCTGATAACGAGATCAATTCTTTAAATTGCGAAACAGAAATTTCCGCGTCGTAATGTGAATAAGTTAATTTTAAATCAAAAAATAAATTTTATTATATTAAGCTCTATGACATGCGTTGTACTGAGCACTTTTAAAAAAAGTAAATGAAGGAGAACTCTGGATTCTAAACCTGTTGGTTCTCTTCATCTGGATATATATATATTAATAAGTATACATATTATCTTATGTTTTACGCACGACTCTGAATTTCATGCATTTCAGCAATAATATAATACTGGCCTTTTTTCGATTTGAATTATTTATTAGCGTTCCTTTCTTAAAGTTCGTAATAGGTATAAAATCGTATGTGCTAATATCTTTTATATTTATTGAATGTATAATCAAGTTAGGTTAATAGTGAAACTTAAAAGTGGAATAGGATACTAAAAACATGGTGAGAAAAACACAGAAAAGAAACAGATTTATAAATTAGTTATAAATATAAAAAAAAAAATTAGGGCCCGTTGGATTTAAGCGCAGGGTACAAAAGTGGTTTGTTTACATTTACATTTTTATGAAGTAAAAATTAGCGTAAAAGATAAGGATAATTAATATTCACAGATATACGCTTCCATCTATATACATGTCTTTACAGATTTATATATATATATATATATATATTAGAGAAATTTTTCAAAATTCAAAGGTGTCGGATGTACATTTCGACATAGAATCTCTAATAGAAATTCTACGGATTTTACTCCCACACCTTCGGTGGTTGAGCTCTCTTGGTTCATTCCCAGATCTTTCAACTATTCATTCTGCTGTTCCAAAATGGAGAAGTTTACCCCGGATTATTCCTTGAAAAATATTCCTTACCCAAACAGTCACTCTTTTCTCCTTCACCTCACCGAAAAAATTGAAAACTTCATAAGGAGACTTCGATGGAAGGCACACTTTTTTCTCCGCTCTACAGACTTTGCACATCATTCCACGGATTCCTTTAACCTGAGAACCCAGCGCACCCCCCCCCGTATGCAGATTTCTGAACTCTTTCGAGAAGGACCTTTTCGACCTGATCCCCAAAATCAAATTCTGTGAGGCTTCAAATAAATTCCAGAACTTACTAAAATCAGACATTAGAAACCTGAAAAAATCTAACTACCTGTGGGTAAAATCCGACAAATCTAACAACATTTATAAATGTGATCCTTTAAATTACATTAGTGTCCTTAAAAATAACCTAACTAGTAATTACAAAGTAGACAGAAGGAACCTAGCATTCTCTGAAATTAATTCAGACACAGCCAAATTCGCCAAAGAATTAAATATTAGTGACAAAATTGGCAAAATCGCCAAAAAGTTACGTTTCATTTAAGGACCACAAACCAAATTTCCAAAACAAATTACAAACCAGGCTAATTAATCCTACAAAAAGTGACTTAGGCATAATTTCCAGGGAAATTCTAAAAAAACTAATAGAGAAGCTACTATTGAATCTACAACCAAACCTTTTGAAAAGTTCTTCAGATACGATAGACTGGTTTAACAACATCAAAAACAAATCTAAATCCACCTTCCTTAAATTCGACATTGTCGATTTCTATTCCTCTATATCAAGGGACCTTCTTGAGAGTTGTTTAAGATTTGCTAAAAATTACGTGAACATTTCGGATAGGGACTACGAAATTATCTTTGTGGCCAGAAAATCCATTCTCACCTTTGATGATTCCACATGGACAAAGGGGCCGGGGGAGGTTTTTGACGTCCCTATGGGAGTATATGATTCAGCCCAGGTGGCAGATCTTGTGGGAATTTACATTTTAGATATTCTAAGCAGATTTTTAGACCAAAAACAATTGATCCTATCATGGATCCTACCAACCATTTCTCAAAGAAAATAGTTCCCCCACTTATATTAATACTTCATCCAACCACCCCCCAAAATATTATAAAACAGATACCCAATATAGTGAATAACAGAATCAACCAATTATCATCCAACATTAAAACTTTCAACGCAAGTAAGAATATTTATAACAAGGCCCTTCAAAAAAGCGGATATAAGAACAAGTTAACATATAATAAACCCGAATCATCCAAAAATGAAAATAAAGGAAACTGTAGAAAAAGAAAGATAATTTGGTTTAAACCCCGCTTATTGTAAACTAACTAACATCAATATTGGTAAATATTTTCTCAAGTTAATAGACAAAAATTTTAATAACAGTAACCATCTACGGAAGATTTTTAATAGGTACACCCTTAAAATTAGTTATTCTTGCACCCCGAATATGGACAGCCTTATTAGTTCCCATAATAGGAGTATTCTGGTGAACTTGCGCAATGCTGAATCTAGGTCCGGAATTCTAAACGAATGCAACTGTAATTCTGTGGACGCCTGCCCGGTGGAGGGAAAATGCAAATCCACCCAGGTGATTTATGAAGCCCGCATTTCTCCATCTAACCCGCCGGTCCTTTCAAACAAAGACTGTATAACCACAGGTAATCCTTTTCGAACCCCGGTCAGAGGTATCAGACAGCCCTTTCGCGGGCATTCTGGAAAATGAAAGAGGAAGGGCTGGATCCTGAAATTAGCTGGAAACTGATAGGTTCAGCCCGTATTCCGAGGAATTTTCGTGTTAGGTGCTGTCTATGTTTACTGGAAAAAATTTCAATATTAAAATACCCCCACCAACACCGGCTACTGAATCTTAGGAGGGAATTCACCATTAAGTGCCGCCACAAGGCAAATTTTTCGAATACTTAAATTTAGAATTAAAATCCCCGTTGACTAGATGTTAGAATATAAATTAAAAGGATTCAATTTAAATTTTAATCTTAATTTTACCCTAACGGTAACCTTAAAAAGTATTTTAACCCCCCTACCTTCCTATCCCAAGCTCCTTTAATTGCCTATCTTTAGAAAATATGGATTCTTTTACTAAACCCCTTTTCCTTGGTTAACACATATATATATATATATATATATATATATATATATATATATATATATTTATTTTTATTTTTTCTCTAATATTTTTTTCTTTAATATTTTTTCTCCAATAATTTTAAAACTGATAACTTCCTGTAATTGGCATTGAGCTCGCTTCTACCTAAAAGGTTTAATCAAATAAACTTAAATAAAAATTTTTAAAATCTTATATTGAAACCCATTCCTTCTCGCCTAAATACACCTCTTCAAACAGCGCAAAATCTTAACCTTAAAAAAGTAATTTAACTCATTTAGTTGTCTATCTTTATAAAATATGAACTCCTATTCCTTCCCTTCCTAAATATACCATTTCAACACCCTGTAACCCCGCGACTACCAGTTCTGTCCTTTTCCACTTTGTGACCGTTGTTAACCAAAAACCCCTAAACACTCTAACACAGGGCCTTCGCCACTTGGAAAAAACAATGTCGCCGACGTGATGTAGAGTCTCTATTAGAGATCCTATGTCGAAATGTACATCCGACACCTTTGAATTTTGAAAATTTTATCTAATTTATATTGGCTCTGTATTCTTAATACATTGAGCTCTCTGCCTGCATCACTTTTTAATGTTAAAATTTTTTAATAATGATTAGGATCAGGTTCTTGGAATTTACCTTCCTACTCTTCCACTTCGGATTAAAGAAAAACATATATATATATATATATATATATATATATATATATATATATGTGTGTGTGTGTGTGTGTGTGTGTGTGTGTGTGTGTGTGTGTGTAAAATATTAGCGTAAAAGATACGGATAATTAATATTCATAGATTTACGCATCCATCAACATACATGTCTTTACAGATTCGGACTAGGGTAAGAAATGACTCGTGAATTTTAATGCTTCCAAAACGAAGTTGCTATCTATTAACCATCACAGACAATCGATCCTACCCAACTCCCATTAGCATGGACTAGGCTAGTCTCCCTGAGATAAAACACTGCGCTTCCTCGAGTTAACTCTCACAACAGACCTCAAGTGGAATGAATACATAGAACCCATAGCTAAATCCGCTGCTAAGAAGGTCGGTTCTCTGTGTAGGGCCAGGAAGTTTTTCCCGTCTGAAGCAATCCTGCACATATATAAATGTACCATCCGCCTGTGCATTGAATACAGCGGCTATATCTGGTCGGGTGCTCCTGGTATCCACCTGGGTGTCCTTGACAAAATCCAGCGGAGAATCTCTAATGTGATCGATCCCGACTTGGCAGCTTAGATACAGTCACTTTCTCACCGGCACAATGTGGCCCCCCTGTGTCTCTTCTACAAATACTTTCACGGATTCTGCTCCGATGAACGTAACTTACTGGTGTCCCCTATGAATGAATTTACTCGAGCCACAAGATTAGCAACCAGGTCCGACCCTTTTACTGTGAAACCAATAAAATGTAAACGCAAATTCTACTCCAGCAACTTCGTTTATCACGAGTTTTCTTTCGACTTCAATTCAGAACAAAGTTCATATCTATCATCCACCCGTGTATTGAATACTGCTGCCACATCTGGGCGGGTGCTCCTGCTATTCACCTCGGGGTTCTTGACAAAATCCAACTGAGAATCTGCACCACCCTTTAACAGTGAAACCGATAAAATGTAATCGCAATTTTTACTTTATCGCACTTCCCGCCTGTGGAATTCCCTTCCATTTACTTGCTGCCCCGACAGCTACAATCTCCAAGAATTTAAATGTAAATAGTCATCTCCTATCTCACTAGCTTGCATCCACTCTCTCATGTTCCTTTCTCCGTCCACTCCACTCTCATCAGTATTCTCATCCTTCTCTTACCCATTTCCCGACACCCCCTATAACCTGTCACTCTTTCTCATAACTTTCTCTCGTGCTCCTTTCTCCGTCCATTCTACTCTCATCAGTATTCTCATCCTTCTCTTAACCACTTCCTGACATCCCCTATTACCTGTCACTCTTTCTCATAACTTTTCTCCTATGTAACCCCCTGCAAAACGACGGCAGTAAAATGCCTTGCTTGGGGCGATATGATTATAAAAAATAAATAACAATCCAAACTGAAAAAAGAAAAGTAATCAGACTGAGAACTCCCTTCCCCCAAAAGGACAGACACTTGCCTGAACAGTAACGGATGGTGCTCTCTGTCTAAATGAGCAAGACAACAATTACACTGCCTGGCGACAAAACACAAAAAGGGGAGAAATTCAGGCCACCGCGGAGTTCCAGCTAAAGCAGTCATGAGCAGCGTTCTGGTTGCTTCTAGATCACGGTAGCTAGTGGTAACAGTCTGACTCTTTTATATGTAACTAGCTGCACGGCGTCGCCAGGGATCTTTTAGTGGTTATGTTAAAATGGTAAAGTCAACTGCTTATTCAAAAAGCTTCAGTATGTGGTTGCCGTGACGCGTAAGTTAAAAAAATGCGAAGTAAGTATTGTTTTTTTTTTGTATTTGTAAAACGGGATTCATGCTTGGCCAATTTTGCCAATAAATGGGGATGATGCATTTACAGTTGGTGGGCGTTACAGGAGCCTGCAATGTGATGCGATAACTTTATGGCGCAAAAGATGTGGATGCATTGTCCCTGCAACGTCAGAAGGGTTGGCACCTTGCAGAAAACGTAAAATTGTTATGTCATATAATAAGGTAGAAGCTTAAAAAAAAAAAGACCCGATTTTTGTTAGAATACAACTTAAGTGTTTCGGTGAAATAAACGATTGCATAAAGCAACATTTTCCATTAATATTTGTCGCACCCCGTGTGGCAATTGAATTTTTTTTGGCAAATCAAGGCATCAGACCTTGATCTACCAGTAACTCGATTTGGGTTGAAATTGAGTGAAGCGTCTTGGAGAAATTCATAAAAGTGTGCAAATGACCACTCGAATTATGTTTGTCATTGATTTTTGACGAACACACACACACACACACACACACACACACACACACATATATATATATATATATATATATATATACATTCCTTCTTTGTTTCCAGTAAAAGTTTCCTGTCTCTTAATACTCTACTCAGCTTCTGGAATGCGTCCTTCGCCATGTAAATTCGCCTTCCGAAGAGAGTACTGGATTGCTATGTGATATCAGTTCTTTAGTATGGCAGTGAATGCTGGACAATATCATCAAAGATGAAGGAAAAACTTAAATGTGGTTCTACAGAAGTATGCTGCAAATATCATGGACCGAACATGTGAGCAATGACGAGGTTTTGGAAAGGATGGAAACGAAAAGGAAATTAATACTGAGCATCAGGAAGAGACAACTGAAGTTTCTGGGACATGCAATGAGGAAGTGGGGATTGGAGAACCTGATACTAACAGGCCAGGTAGAGAGAAAAAGAAACAGAGGAAATCAGCGGATTACATATTTGAAGGACCTGATCAGGTTTGATGACAGAACGGGGCTTGCGAAATGTTACAGGAGAAAGCGTGCGAAGAGCCACCCGAGATAGGGAAAGGTGAAAGGCCATGATCTGAAAGGACAGGGCACATAGAAGAAGAATATATATACCAATTGTTTGTGTGGCCATGCTAGTTTCTATACATTTATAATCTAGATTTATGGAATTGAGCTAGTTGATAGCAGAGCGTGGTTTGTGTGGTGTAACAGAAAAAAGCGAGCATAGAGCCACCAGGGATAGGGAGACGTGGAAAGCCATGATCGCCTATGTCATGAAAGGACAGGGCACATAGAAGAAGAATATATATGCCAACTGTTTATAAAAAAATTATAATGTGGATATAAAATGGGAGATCACTTTTATATTATGATCAATATATAAATTGAGCCCCCATTTTGTGACCAGGCTAGTTACTATGCATTTTTATTCTAGATTTATGGGCTTGAATTAGTGGATGGCAGAGCGGGGTTTGGGTGGTGTAACAGGAGAAAGCGTGTCAAGAGCCATTAGAGATAGGGAGACGTGGAAGGCTATGATCGCCTACGTCCTGAAAGGACAGGACACATAGAAGAAGAAGAACAGCTGTCGCTGCTTGAAGAAAAAAGATTTGACATTACGACACTATTTTTATATATTTATTTATTTAATTTTTCATCTTATAATTTGCACAAAATGGCAAAATTAAATCAGCGAAGCTATTGAGGTGAGTGTATAAATTGAAATTTTATTCAAAGATGGCTACTCTTAAAGACAAATTGCCAATAAATTAAAGATTTCGAAACATGGAGTGTAATATTCGTTAAAAAGGCAGCTAGAAACAGGTGCAAATGTTAACAGAAAAAAGTTGAAGCACCAAAAGAAACAAATGCTATTGAAGAGAAACACTTGAATATTGAGTTTGAGTTTGAGTTTTGTTTAACGGCATATCAACACCTCTGTGGGTTATTTAATGCCAAAAAGGTGGGGTTTTAAGGTATTTTTTATAATGTTCAGTTATAGTGAGAAGGTTGATTTAGTCAGATTTTGATGAAATGTTTTTTTATTTTAGAAACTGAAAATGCCTTCTAATTTTGTATTCAAAAATGTATTCGATTTTGATGTTATTTTTAATTCTCGAATGGCACTTGTCAAATTCGATCCTGGGCATGACGATAAACTGCATCCAGCAGCAAGACAGATGGGGAGGTTGTGAGGAGCATGGAACCATCTCTTAATTGCTGTTTTTCCCAGGTCCACCATGACTCGGGGTGGGGGTGGGGTAGCACCTGTTACGGGTCCCAGCTATGGGTAAATAGTTAACCCCCAAACTGGGGTCAAAACACTATGCAAGTATAAAAATACACTTTTATAGAAATATATACAAGAAATAGACTTTTATAGAAAATATATACATTTTTTTATTACCAACAAGACATTTTTGAAGAAAAAATTATACTCAGTAAAACATTTTTGAATACAAAACTAGAAGACATTTTCAGTTTTCTATAATAAAAAAGAATAAAAACAAAATTTTTTAATTAAAATCTGACTAAATCAACTTTCTCACTATAACCGAACATTAAAAAAAAAACAGCAACCTTAAAACCCACCTTTTTTGGTATTAAATGACCCTCATAGGTTGATATGCCGTGAAAAAAAGTAAAACTTGTCAAATTTTTTCTGTATTGTTTTTCTTTCTGGACCGGAGCGACCTTGGTTCCAGCAGCAGATGTTTGTTGTCTCCTCGAATTAACTTCTCGACCCACTTATATTACCACCATGTAGACTCTAAATGCACTTGTCGGAATTCGGAAGAAAACCTTTTGATCGGCTCTAGATGAAAAACAAACGCTGCTGTTTTCTCACAAATCGAAATGTACTAAAATTACTTTTGAAATTCAAAAAATTAAGCAAGAGCCTAAGGCAGCGTTAGCTTTCTTTCTGAAAAGCAGACGATATGTCCTGTACGGTTTAAATTGCTTACACTTTTTTGTTTTAATCAATTTGACAGAATTTGTGCAGTAGATCCTGTGTACATCCGACCCGTTAAAGAGCGTGGCTTGTCAGTCGATCTGATCGTATTGAGGCCCATCGAAAAGAAAACAGTATCTGGGAAATAAATTGTTGAATCGACAAAAGACTCCTCATCTAAGGTGTATCGACTGCGAATCTGTGTGATTGCTCATTTCCAGGTTTTCGAACATGCACGTCTACGCAGGCTCATTTTTGTTTCTTCAACGTCTACAGAGCCAACAGATGGTTTATATTGCAGCCGTATTGAGAAAATAGAACAAAGTTTCGATAAAATACGTCAAATTTTACAGTTGATAGATATTTAGGTTTATGGACTGAATTCGAGGAGGTTTTTCTATCCATGAAAAACATTTAATTGACCCTTAAGCATTCAACATGTCCAAACTCGCCCTGTATACATCTTCTCTCAAAATCACTGTTCGCATGACTTCCGGCCGTATTTACAATGACGTCATATTATGGCAACATATACATGTGATGTGTCCAAGCCGCATGCACCCTAGGTGGCTTGAGCCAGCTTCCTCCCCGACGGAGAAAGTTTCAATGGGATTTGTTTAAGGGCAGGTCCCAAGTCTCTGTTATTTAACCCATAACTGGAGGGAAGGGACGGATTAATACCTTTCCCAAGAGTACTAGCACGTAAGTGAATGCAGGGCATTCAACTGGAATTCGAAATCGGCTCACTGATTTCTCTTTCCGAGCCGATATCCACTGCACCACAACGCATACCCGTCAATAAACGCTTACAGTACTTGGTATTCCCAAGCGGTCACCCAACTAAGTACTGACCAGGACCCAATGTTGCTTAACTTCGGTGATCGAACGAGAACCGGTGTATTCAACGTGATATGACAGTATGTGATGGATCGAACATGGAGAACCGATATTTACAGGGTGGCTCAAACATGGAAAACCGATATTTACAGGGCGGGTCAAACATGGAAAATCGATATTTACAGGGTGGGTCAAATATGGAGAAGAGATATTTACAGGGCGGGTCAAACATGGAGAGCCGATATTTACATGGTGGGTCAAACATGGAGAGCTGATATTTGCAGGATGGGTTAAACATGGAGAACTGATATTTACAGCGTTGGTCAAACATGGAGAGCCAATATTTACAGTGGGGGTCTGACATGGAGGGCTGTTATTTACAGAGCAGTGTTAAAGGCTAATTTTTTTTAAAAGGTTGCAATGCAAATATGAAGGAAAGACAAAGAAATTAGAACAGAGTTGCAATACGCTAAATTTTGCAATTGATGGATACTTATTTTGGGGGCGGAGGAGTTAGCTGGTTGCAGGAATCGGTATGTCATTGTTTCATGGAAAGATGAGAAGGCTGGGCTAATGTTAGGGAGTTGCCATCTTCAGCTAATACTTTAACTGCATAAACTATACATTATCTTCTTCTTCACGTACTGTGCCCCTTCAGGACGTAGGCGATCATGGACTTCCACTTGACTCTGTCTCTTGTCGCTCTCAACAATTTTATTCTTGGTATCTCTTCCGAACCCCGCTATGCCATCCATTTGCTTAGACCTATCAAGTAGGTCTCAGGCTGCTTTCCACTGTCTCTCTTTCATTCTACCCGTCTTGGGAGTATTAAATTCTCCAGGCTTTCCTTCCTCATTACATGTCCCAGAAACCACACCTGTCTCTTCCTTGTGTTAAGTATAAGTTTTCTCCTCGCTTCCATCCTCTCCAACACCTCGTCATTGGTCACGTGCTCCGCCCATGGTATCCTCAGCATCCTTCAGTAAAACCACAATTTTTCTACATCAAACCTCTCCTTCATCCTTGAGGAGATCGGCCAAAATTCGCTGCCATACAGAAGGACAGACATCATATAGCAATCCAGCACTCTCTTTTTTGTTTCCAATGAGATTTTCCTGTCCCTCAGTACTTTGGTTAGCTTTTGAAATGCGTCCTTGGCCATACCAATGCATCTTTGGATTTCAATGTCGCACTTTCCATCCTCTGGCAGAACCCTTCCTAGGTATTCAATTTTTTTTATTTGTTTTATTTTAGTTTCTCCGACCTGTAGTTGGCATTTTGGGGTCTTCTTTTTGATGATGACCATACATTCAATTTTCTTGAAGTTTATGCTTAGTCCTTTCTTCTCGCTTTCTCTTGCTACCTTCTGTAGGAATCCTGCATTCTTCTTTGCGTATCTGCTATCAGTACCGTGTCATCTTACATCGTTGAGATTGTGGTCGCCAATGACGAATCCTGGAAAGGGTTTTATTTCTCTCAGAATTGTTTCGTTGCATAAGATGAATAGAACCGATGAGAAAACCCATCCTTGTCTTACGCCCCTTTCTATTTTTGTTTTAATGCTGAATGCATTTCCTATCCGTACGCAAGCGGTTTGCTGCCAATATATGTTCTTGATTATCCTAATGTCTTTTCTGAAAATGTCGAGGTTGTTGAGCATCTCTATCAAGTCTTTGTTGCGTACTTTGCCAAACGCCTTTGGGTAGTCTATAGAGCACAGATAGAGAGCCTTTTGAATTTGTATTGCCCTTTCAGATAACATTCTGAGCATGAATATCGCATTCCTCGTTCGGGTATCTTTAACAAAGCCACGCTTATTGTCCTACTAGCAGTATAGCCCGGCGTTGCTCGGGTGTCATGAAAGCTTTAAAACTAATCCATAGTCCTGGAGCTCAGACTCTGCCTAAAGAATATTTGTGTGAAGTTTGGTGAGAATCGGATAAAAATTGTGGATTTGTATAAAGGACATACACAGATACACAGACACACACACAAACATCTTGCCTTTTATATATATATATATATATATATATATATATATATATATATATATATTATCGATTTTATGCACTATTGTAAGGATTGCAACCTTGAAACTTCTGAATATCGTTTCTTATGTTTTTGTCTATGAGTGTATCAAATTTGATTAAAATCGCGCCACTCCTTCTATAACCCGATTTTTTTGATTATCGATTTTCGATATTTATCGGGGTTACCTCGACACAAAACCTACCTAAGAACACTCTCAGATGTTTATAGTACAACTGTGTAAATTTTCAAGAAAATCGGTTCAGCCGTTTCAGAGTCTATAGGTAACGGACGGACACACACACACACACACACACACACACACACACACACACAGAGACAAAGGTTCATTTATAAATAAGTTTAGATAGATCTATAGATTGATTCTGCTGCGCGCTCTTTTCATCAGAACCCGGATGACGAGTTTGGTTATGTGGCTCATTAAGCTGATTGTTCGACGGAGTTTACATTCCTTTACACCTGTCTTCTTAGGGAGTGCTATGAAAATTGATCTGCTTAGGTCCTCCTGTATATTGCCGCTGTTGTAGATTTCGTTTATTATTTCTGCGACCCTCTCTACGCCAAATCCTTCTAAGGACATCAACGTCTCTATTACTGTCCCGTCGTTTCCGCCTGTTTTGTTTCAATTCAATTTGGCCATTGCCGATTCCACTTCAGGTTTTAATATTTCTGGTCCATCCATATTTTTGTGTATTGTTGGTTGGTCTCTCTTGTCATGGAAGAAATCAGCAATGTACTCATCGTATCTCTGAAGTATTTTTTCTTTTTCTAATATGAGTGTACCGTTCTTTGCTTTTATACATCCTGTTACTGAGCAGGCCTTTATTTAGTTCTTGTTAGTTCCTTTATTTTTTTATGCATATCATCATTATTTGTTGTGCGCAGTCTCTCTACTTCGGCACATTTGTCGTTGAGCAATTTTTCTTTAGCCTGTCTGCATTTACTCCTTATTTCCTTGCGTAGTTTTCTGGTGATACCGAGCAAAAGCGAGAGAACCGGATGTTGGCTCTATACCGACTAAAAAGCAAATGAATAAAACTCGTCGTGCGCATCCGAGTTCGCGCAGATGTTTCGGTTGAAAAATAAAAATTAATCAAATATCAAATTTTCATTTTGCTAGCCTACGCGAATTTTATTTTCCAGCCAATTGGAAACCCGGAATCAAATACAAGTATGAAATTCGAAACGAGCTTTTGATCCAAAATGCGGATATAAAAAGCGGAGACAAAAAGAATCGTCAGACAGAAGAACAGACAGGCGAAAGTAACTAGCGTTTCCCCTTGACTTAAGTCGAGCGGCTACTATGCTGGCCTCTTTCCTTCTCCCTGTCTCAAAAGTACTTACTGACCTCAGGAGTGACCTCTTCAAAGACATTCCCCACAAACCAACTTACTGACTTACGAACCTTAGAAGCGGCAACTTCAAAATGAACATTCTTTACCTACAAGACGCCTCCACACTCCTAAGCTTTTAATTTCTTTCAGCTCATTATTATTTGTCATGAACGCTTTAACCTCCGTTGGACTTATATTCAAGTATCATTTTAATTGTAAAAACATAAATTGATATGTGTATATATAAATGTTATTTTATACTCAAATTGCCTTTCTTGATTTTATAATCATTTTATGACTTATAGTGGGCTATCTTCCACAAGGCTAAATTCCGTTAACATGCAACGGTATACAATTACCCTTCACTAGAACGGAATCCTACTACTACTGGAAAAGAATAAATAAGATATACCCGTTATAGTTTCTTGTATTTCGTTTCATATCTTGGCGTAGTTTTATTTTGTCTTTTTTGCATCAGGTCAAGAATCTCTTCAGTGATCCACTCATTTTCTTTCCGGCGTGCATTTGCCTTTAGGATGATGTCGTTCGCCGATGTCTACCTTTAGTGCGTCTCATTTTGAGCTTCCGTCCCGAATTCATCCTTCGTGTTTCGTTTTCACACTGTCCATATACATCTCCTGCAGGTTCGCGTCATTCACGAGTCTATTGTACTGCAGTCTTAGGGCTGTGTGAGAATTCTTTAATCGCCTTAGTTTTAACCTTAGTTTGCATACAACTGGTACAGGGTCACTTCCGCAGTCAGCGGTTTACAGTGAAGGACTGCATTTAGGGAAGGGAAAAGAAAGAAAAAACAACAGCAAAAGGTCTAAGCCAAGTATGAACAACCTTTTTCGAGAAAGATCCTGTATGATCGATGGCTCATCAAAAGGCGGGCTAACTTTGTATTGTTTCCTTTTAGACTATTTTCATCACGTTTTTTCATAATATTCTCATTTCTTGGTAACTTTCCTCATTATTTGTCCTATAAATTTCAGTTTTCTCTTTTTGATTTCTAAGTATAAGTTGCTTTGTAGTTCATATTCTTCTTAAGACTTCCTCATTATTCACATGATCAGTCTGTGCTATTCTTGGCATTCAACAAAAGACTTACATCACTGTCTCTTTGTAACGATAGGAACAACTTTCCTTGCAGTTCGTATTCTTTTTAAGACTTCCTCATTGTTTACATGATCAGTCCGTGTTATTCTTGGCATTCAACAACAGACCTACAAAACTGTCTCTTTCTAATTATAAGAACAACTTTCCTTGCAGATCCTATTTTTCTGAAGACTTCCTCATTGTTCACATGTTCAGTCCGTGTTATTTTTGGCATTCAACAAAAGACTTACATCACTGTCTCTTTGTAACGATAAGAACAACTTTCCTTGCAGTTCTTATTTTTCTTAAGACTTCCTCATTGTTCACATGTTCAGTACGTGTTAGTATTAGCACTCAACAAGTGACTTACATCACTGATTGAACGAGAACAGATAATTTCAGCGTGATTTTATCGTAGAT
Organism: Ascarosepion bandense; assembly: GCA_037127315.1. Lineage (NCBI taxonomy): Eukaryota > Metazoa > Mollusca > Cephalopoda > Sepiida > Sepiidae > Ascarosepion > Ascarosepion bandense. The sequence goes on from JBBBDQ010001309.1 coordinate 501,398, forward strand.
TGAGTGATTTGTTTTTACGGTTTTTAAATATTTATAGGTTATTTAAAGCCAGAAAATGTTTTGATTGTAAAATTGTTTTTGGAGATAATTATTGATTAATACAAGTCTTACTAATTAATCCATAGATGGGGAGAAAGTGGTGAATTTATACTTTCCCAATGGTGTTTTCGCGTAAGTGAATACAAGGAACCCGACGGAAATTAAAATTTGACTTCCAACTTTGTGCCGTTATCCACCATACCACTCACACATCCAAGCTTATAGCACCTTGCATTCCCAAGCTTGACGTTGATTAGCTTCGATGATCATACGAGCGAATGGTGCCTAAGGATCTGGAAAAAGATCATCCAGACTAAACTATTGCCCGGTTCACACTCCACCCACGTCTATTGAACAGGTGAAGAGACTCATCCCTTGTTCCCTGTTTAGGATGTGGTTTCCGGCTTTCTCTTTTCCAATTTTTTTACTCTTTTTTTTTTCAATTGGAGTAGATAGACTAAACTATCACCTGGTTTACCCTCCACCCACGTCTATTGAACAGTTGAAAATTCTCATCCCTTGTTCTCTGTTTAGGATGTGGTTTCCGGCTTTCTCTTTCCAATCTTTTCACTTTTTTTTCAATTGAAGTAGATAGACTTTTTTTTTTTTTTTTTTTTTAATCATTTCACCCCGAGCAAGGCAGAAACGCCACTGATGTGCAGGGGGTTACATAAATGTAGAAAGATTAATTAAAAAAGAGTGAGGAGTACAAGCTAGTTAGAAAGGAACAATAGAAAGCTGAGAAAGCAGGTGCAATGACAGATACATGGGCGGAGAGAAAGTGAAGATTATACAGGGGAGGGGAGAGAGCTAGAGTCCAGTGGTTAGTAGGTGAGTATTAACTTTGCATTTAAATTTCTGGAGGTCGTAGCCGTCATGAAAGCAAGAATACGAGAGTGAGTTCCACAGGCGGGAAGTGCGAGAGAAGAAGCTGCAGGAGTAGAATTGTCGTCTGCATTTGGCTAACCTGACTGTGTATGGGTGGGACCCAGTTGCCAGTCTGGTTGCACGGGTAAACACCTGTTGAGGAGGCATCAGTGACTTAAGTTCGTCCGAGCAGAAGCCATGAAAGTATTTATAGAAGAGACAGAGGGAGGCCACATTTCGACGATGGGAAAGTGGCTGCAGTCGAGTCGCCAGATCAGTACCTGTCACATTACAGACTCTCCTTTGAAGCTTGTCAAGAACACCGAGGAGAACGGCAGGGGCACCTGACCATAAATGGTAGCAGTACTCCATGCACGGACGTCTATTGAACAGGTGAAAAGGCTCATCCCTTGTTCCCTGTTTAGGATGTGGTTTCCGGCTTTCTCTTTCCAATCTTTTCACTTTTTTTTTTCAATTGAAGTAGATAGACTAAACTATTGCCCCGTTCACTCTCCACCCACGTCTATTGAACAGGTGAAGAGGCTCATCCCTTGTTTCCTGTTTAGGATGTGGTTTCCGGCTTTCTCTTTTCCAATCTTTTCACTCTTACGTAGCCCTCTGCGCACCAGTGGCGTTACTGCCTTGCTTGGGGTGATATAATTAAAAAAAAACATCTTGATCTGGCGCTACAGATTCACAAAGAATTGTACGAAACAAGAGCAGTCAAAGATCACAAACCTCCGCCAACGCAATACCGAAATAATCTTATCGATTAGCCAGAGCAGATTATTAAAATGAGAATGACTGCAATGGACTTGACCGCTCTCGCAGCTGTAAGTGAAAACACAAAACAGAAAAAAATCGTTTAATATTCCAAAATTATATTTTGATTTATCTTTTGTATGTTTTACATTTTTGTTTTTGGGCTTTTTTTAATAATTTCACCCCAAGCACGGCATTCTACTGCCACTATTGCGCACGGGGTTATATAGGGGAAAGTAAAGAGAAAGAGTGGTTAGATATAGGAAATGGCAGAAGGAGGGTGATAGATGGGTAAGGATACCGAGGCTGAGGGTTGGGTAGATGGGAAGAATGTTTGAAAGAATGGATGCGAGTTAGTGTGTTAGGAGGTGTCTATTGATCTTACATTTAAACTCCTGGAGATTGTAGCCGTAGGAGAAGCAATCATATGGAAGGGAATTTCACAGTCGGGAAGTGCGATTAAAGAAACTGTTGGAGTAGAAATTGCGGTTACATTTTATCGGTTTCACTGTAAAGGGTGGGACCTAGTTGCTAATCTAGTATCTCGTGCAAATTCATACCCAGGGGGCACCAGTGATCTAAGTTCATCGGAGCAGAAGCCGTGAAAGTATTTATAGAAGAGACACAGGGAAGCCACGTCGCGCCGGTGAGAGAGAGACTGCAGGCGGTCTGCTATGTCGGTATCGATCACATTACAGACTCTCCGTTGGATTTTGTCAAGAACCCCGAGGAGAATAGCAGGGGCACCCAACCAGATGTGGCAGCAGTATTCAATGCACGGGCGGATGGTAGATTTATATATGTGCAGGATAGATTCAGACGGAAAAATCTTCCGGGCCCTGCACAGAGAACCGACTTTCATAGCAGCGGATTTAGCAATGGATTCGATATAGTCATTCCACTTGAGGTCCGCTGAAAGTGTGAGATCAATGATTAAATTTATATTATAAATAATAATATTTTCGAGGAAAAATAGTGAGTTCAGAAAATATAATGACCTAAAGAAATCTTTGGGAGGTTAATCAGTATTTGGCATGTGAAAGCATAAATAGTTTTAGTAAAAGAACAGGAAAAATAACCCAGAAATTTAATCCCGTACCGGATCGAACCCAAAATCTAATAAGTTCGTGTCAGTCATGAGGCCAATCATCCCTGAAAATTTCATGTGAATTTATCCAGCGGGTCTTGAGAAATCTTGACCATGGAAAGACAGAAAAACGCGACCGAATACAATACCAATACAGAAACCACATAATTTGAGGACTACCAACAGCAGCAACAACTAAAATAGATATAACTTGAAGAGAGAATAACAACATAATCCAGATGTTGATATTAGACACTACTTTCTTCAAATAAAAGTTTGGGAAGGAAATTTATACCAATACTGGAAATAGCAATACTATTTACTGGACATAACAAACCTATTATCTTGAAGAAAAAAAAAGTGTTTTAAGGGCAATATTTGATAAATTTCAACCGAAAGCAGGAATAGATACTTGGTTAATGAATACTAAATGTTTGTTTATAGAGAACGGCTAATATTACTATATATCTAAACTTATTTATAAATGGAACTTGGTGTGTGTGTGTGTGTGTGTGTGTGTGTGTGTGTATCCGTTGTCTACAGACTCAGAAACGGCTGAACCAATTTTCTTGAAAATTTACACAGATGTACTACAAGCGTCTGCGAGTGCTCTTAGCTAGGTTTTGTGTCGAGTTACCCCCGATAGATTTCGATAATCAAAAAAATCGGGTTATAGAAGGGGTGGTCCGATTTTAATCAAATTTGTTACACTCATAGACAAAGACATAAGAAACGACATTCAGAAGTTTCAAGGTTGCAGTTCTTACAATAGTGCAGAAAATTTGATATCGATAGCAGGAAATCAAAATTTGACTTACATCCATTCATTTTTCTTTCAGTCTACGGTTTCGCTTTAACTGGAAACAACTATTGCTTTTTAGTCTTTTGTGCCAACGTCCAAAATGTCTGAGCTCCAGGACCATGGATTAGTTTTAAAGCTTTCATTACACCCGAGCAACGCTGGACTATACTGCTACTATATATATATATATATATATATATATATATATATGGTTTAATTACTTAATTTCTGGTCATAATATTAGATCAGAGCTCATTTGTATTAAAAAGTGTTCAATACAATTATATTGTAGAACTTTTGAATATTTTCCATTTGTAAACGAGTTACCACGCGACCTAGGGTTCTATCATGAGTTGTGTCTTCAGGAGATTTGCAATAACTGATTTTAACGTTTTCCGTTTTTTTTTAAGAACGTTCACGTGACAGTGTTTTTTTTTTTTTAACGCTCACGTGGCAGGAAATTTTTGAACGCGCAAATTTTAAAATTACATGGAATTATGGCGTTTTCATCCATTGTTGTCTGAATCTAAGAGGTATTTTTTAGTACGGTTACACTTAGTAATAATTTCCGTTCTTTCATTCAATAGTTCGTTTTAGTCGAATATAAATATAAAACTGGCTAAGCAGTTACCCTTTTCCTCCTACCTACCACTACTAACCCAATGGTCAAGTCACATACCTCCCACTACCACTAAATAAATTACTACTAAGATTCCGCTAGCTTAACCCTATAATAGCCAATATTCCTCCACGCCTTCCTTTACGAGATCAAGCCTCCGGCATTAGAGTTTTTCCTCATTCTTTGTTTAAACGGAGTTGACAATGCATGTCTTAAACTGACATGTTGAAAATGTCTATTTCTCCTCAAAATTTTCTCTGAATTTACAGGTAAATAAATAAATATCCCGTCTGTAAGTGAAATTAATTTACATTGAGCTCTCTATTGGATCAGTTTTATATATTTTAACGATTATTTACCAACCTTATTCCGGATTATTTACCAATCCTATCCCGGGTTTGCATCGCCTGTATATATATATATATATATATATATATTTTTTTTTTGTTTGATTGATTGTCTAATACTTAGTTTTTGGTCATAATAGGGTTAGACCAGTACACATTTGTATTAAAAAGTGTTCGATACAATTATATTGTAGAACTTTTGAATATTTTCCATTTTTAAACGAGTTATTTCGCTACCCAGGTTTCGACCACGACTGGTGTATTCAGGCGATTTGCAATAACTGATTTTACCGTTTATCGTTTTTCTTTTTAAGAACGCTCTTGTAACGGTGTTTTATTTGAACATTCACGTGGCAGGGAATTTATGAACGCGCAATTTTTAAATTAAAACGGATTATGGCGTTTCCATCCATGGTTGTATGAACCTAAGGAACCTGGGTAGCGAAATAACTCGTTTAAAAAAGGAATATATATATGTATATATATATATATATATATATATATATATATATATATATATATATATATATATATATAATCATTCACATACAACCCTGTTTTGATGTATTACAACTCATCAGTGTGACAAGAAATCCGATTGCATCCAGCCTGGATCGAAACTCGACCGATTTGGTATCAGTCAGAGATCCCTAATCTATTGTCGAACGGCTGTTATATACGGCTTGTTATATACTTATATACGCGGTGTTTACACACGTTAGCAGCCAAGAGAACTCAATTCATGACTGAAGTGTTATCGCGTAAATCGCAGAAAGCGGCTACTGCTTTTAAAATGTCCCCCTTTGAGCTCAATCTGATAGCGAGAGCATAATTAGTCATACGCATACAAGCCTGTTTCGCTGTATCACAGCTCATCAGTGTGGCTAGACATCCGATTGCTTCCAGCCTAGCGTATCTATCTATCTATCTATCTATCTATCTACTTCTTATTCATTATCTATCTATCTATCTATCTATCTATCTATCTATCTATCTATCTATCTATCTAATTCTATTCATTATCTATCTATCTATCTATCTATCTATCTATCTATCTATCTATCTAATTCTATTCATCTATCTATCTATCTATCTATCTATCTATCTATCTATCTATCTATCTAAGCCAGTTCCTATCCACCTACCTATGAAAATGTTTACATGTAACTTTATTTGAGAGCCTCCCTCTCTTCCGACCTCAAGTGGAACCATTACATTGAGTCAATAGCGAAATCCACTGCTAGGAAGGTTGGATCACTGTGTCGGGCCAGGATGTTTTTCCCGCCTGAATCCATCTTGCACATATAAAAAATCAAACACCCCTCCCTGCATGGAATACTATTGTCATAGATGGTCAGGCGCTCCAGCTGTTCATCTCAGTGTTCTCGACAGGCTCCAAAGGAGAATGAGTAATGTGATAGGTACCGACTTTGCAGCTCGACTCCAGCCACTTTCTCACCGACGGTATGTAGCTTACCTCTGTTCTATAAGTATTTTCATGGCTTCTGCTCCGACGAATTAAAGTCACTGGTGTCTCTGCCACATGAATTTACTCGTGCAACCAGACTGGCAACTGGGTCCCACCCATTCACAGTTTGATCAACCAAATGCAGCCGACAATTCTACACCATCAGCTTCTTTTCTTGCACTTCCCGCCTGTGGAAATCGCTTCTATATTCTTGCTTTCCTGACGGTTACAACCTCCAGAAATTTAAATGCAATGTCAATTCCCATCTCTTAACCTTTTGACTCCAGTTCTTTCTTACATCACTCTGTAGATCTTTCCCTTTCTCTCTACCTTTGCTACTGTCATCACACCTTTATTCCCATCCTTCTCTTGCTCCTTTCTCTGACACCCCCCCGTAACTTGTTGGACTCTCTCTTTACTTTCCTCCGATCTAATCTTTTACTCTTATGTAGCCCCCTGCGCATCAGTGGCGGTACCGCCTTGCATGGAGTGAAACGATTAAAACAACAACTAAAAAAAAACAAACTTCGAAATACAGCTTCGAATGGAAAACCCCCCATCCATATTGCAAAGAGCGATAACAGATATTGTTCTTGAGAAAATCATTTTCCTGAAAAATTATTTTAAGAGAAAGAAGGTATAAATCCCAACCGACACTAGTACTGGCTGCTCGTCAATGAATGCCAAATGTTTCCTTAGAGGGAAACGGTTAATATTGCCATTACTAACATGATATATTTTAAAATCTATTTCAGAGTGTGAAAGAGTCAGTTACAGACACATTACTAATGAGCGGGAAGAGAAAAGAGTTATCGGGGTGGGGGGCAGTAGGTGGCGATTGACATTGCATTTACATTTTTGTAGATTAATGTTGGCTGGAAATCATGGAGTTGGAAGGGAGTTCCACAAGCGAGCGACAAAACTGTTAGCACAGGACTTATAATAATATGAGAAGAAGAAAACATAATTAAGGAGAGAGAACAATAAAAGAAGAGGAATCAAGAAGACATTAAATAACGATTTTATATTGCATTTAAACTTTTGAAGATCAAAGTTGAGTGGAAAGCAAGATGCCGGAAGAGAGTTCCTCAAGCGAGAAAAGAAACTATTAGCATTGGACTTATAATAATATGAGAAGAAGAAAACATAATTAAGGAGAGAGAACAATACAAGAAGAGGAATCAAGAAGTCAGTAAATAACGCTTGAAATTGCATTTAGATTTTTAAAGATTAAAGTTGGCTGGAAAGCATGGAGCAAGAAGGGAGTTCCACAAGCAAAAATGTTGGTAAATTGATTTTATCGGAGAATATTTCAAGCGAAATTGTAGATAAGTTAGCATAAACTAAAGAAAGACTGATGATTCTTAAGGAGTGTCAAGAAGCGATCACTGATGGCAAAAAAAAAAAATAAATAAATAATAATACGACAAGGTGTGCGGCGATATTAATAAAATTTCTATGCCTTTTATCTTTTAAAGTTATAAAAAAATACTGAATTTATTTCATTTAAATCATAAAACTTGACATTATTGATGACAATATTTTTCAACAGTACTAAATGCAAACTTTAATCGTTCATAGCATTTTAGGTTTCACACTTCCCCTTGGATTTTGAACAGGATTAAAAGGTTTATCTCTTGTTTTCTGTTTAGGGTTGGTTTCTGGTTAATTCTAGTCCTTTCCTTTCCTTTCACTCTCAGTATCCACTACCTATGAGTCTTAGAGGCTTTATCACCTTGCTTTGGCTGAATCGATAAAAAAAAAAGAGATAATTAGTCTGTAAAATAGGTTTTCCGATGCGCTTGCTGGGTGTGTCGTTAGTTACCATTTACAACCGGCATTATAGAGGGTTTCGGGCCATTCAACATTAGACACCCATTCTCCGGGTGACCCAATTAGGGTGATATCTACCACCTCATAACTAGATACCACTTTGTACACGTCCACTTCCAATTTGGCAGCCAGGTTAGTTGTTGCGAAATTTTATATGTTCTAGTAACGTCATCACCAACTCATCGCCTTCGGGTATTGATCAATCAACCTCGGTTTAATTCTTTAAGCTTGATTGTCAAGTTTGATGTGGCGCCACTTTTGCCGCAGAATAATCTGACGTTGTTAATGGTAATTTTTTTTGTGTGTGTACGTGTCTGTCTGAGGAAGCACAGATGGTGTAAAGGGTATCAGCGTGGAAACTGGATTAGGCGTGCCGCGTTCAATTTCCAATCGACTTTGTTGCGTTCACTTCGCACTACAGGCCTTGTTATGGGTTAAATATCAGGGCAGATTTGGCTCTCTTGTCTTAAGGCGGCAACCAATCTAGAGGAAGGAAATCTCTGAATTCAAAACCAGCCTGAACAGGGATCGGCTCAGTCTGGCCGAAATTGCCTTCGATAAATCACTGCTGCAGTAAATATGACGTATCGACGACCCTCATGGCTTATACGACACGCACATATCTATCTATCTATCTATCTATCTATCTATCTATCTATCTATCTATCTATCTATTCCATTGTGTTCATATCTATCTATCTATCTATCTATCTATCTATCTATCTATCTATCTATCTATCTATCCCAGTAAAATAGTTGCTGGTTGGACCAGCAGACGGTTGATCAAAAATATACTTAATGTACAATCAAAACGAATGAACTGAATATGCAAAGTTAACAATATGTCAAAGAACAGAACATCCACCACTTACTTACTACTTAGCTTTCATTTTTCTTTTGTTTCCTTATTTTGCCAATATTTGGAAGGCACGAATAACTAAGTTTGATAGTATTTCTGTTAAATATTTTTTAAGAGGACTATCGTTATTGAAATGTTTATCAATAAGATTAAAGAACATATTTCCAATTTTAGATTTAACCTCTTTGTTATATGGGGGGGGGTTAAACCATGTTATATTTCTGTATCTGGTTTTATTAATTTTATCAGTATTATTGTTCAAGAATTTAAGGACATCAGTGTATCCACTTTTACTTAGTGCAGTTTGATAAATATTTTTATATTTATCAAAAATTACAAAATTAGACGAATTGGTAGATAATCTGTAAGCTATACTATTGGGAATACTCTTAAGTATATGAGTGGGATGATTAGAATCCTTATTTACATAAATAGGGATATGATTGTTTTTAATATATGGTGTGATATATCCGGTATTTAAGTTAAGTGTAATGTCTAAATAGTTAACTATCCTAATATTATATTCGTTTTCAATTGAGAAACCGTAAGCTTTAAAAAATAGTTGTAGGTTTTTTCTAATTGTATCGCCTATTTGTGGTGTACAGTGATCTACCATGATTAGACCATCATCACAGTACAGCCCGTGATTATGGAAGTCAATGATTTTATTCAGTTTATGGAGTAGGAAGCAACCGACGAGCTCCGCGACCTACGCACCATCATATGCCCCCATAGGATTATCAAATCCTTGGGCATCAGTTTTTTTATCCATATTTCATCATTATAATATAGGAGGGTTTTACGGCAATGCCAAATTAATTCTAATTCCGCTGTCGAAATATCATTGTATTCTTTAGCTAAGTTTAAAGCCTCTGTGAGCAATTTAGCAGTTATAGACGGATAAAAATCTTTTATATCATATTTAATAAAGGCAGATTTTTTATAACCTTTCAAACTCTTGAACCACTTAATGCAATCACCTGTACACTTCCACTGGTTAATATTTCAAAACATTCTTAAATTATCACAAATTCTTTGAATGATGACTTTACTAATCTTTCCGAGTTCAGTTTTAGTAGGATTAAGCAGTCTAAATTCAGGGTGATTGGGGAATGATTCTTTATGGTCCTTAATAGTTAAGGAACTATTTTTTAGAGCTAATTTTTCGACCCTATTGAACAGATTAAACTTAGCAACCAATGTAATAGCATCTTTATTCAAATTTGATACTATGTCGGGTAATATTTTCTTATAGTGTTTAGTTACAGTATTTTTCAATTCTCTATTATATTGAGATTTGGACATTATATGTTACTTGATTGATCGCCTTTTATATAAATATTATTATCTTTACTGCATAAGTTTAAAGTTTTACTTAAGTGTCGTTGGTAATTATTTTGTTTAATTTTTCTATATTTAATTCTTCTAATTAAACCTATCAAATCTTTTTCGAAATATTCAAGTTCTTTACAATACGGGGGATGTTTATATGTTTTAAATCCATAATCGTTAAACTTTTCGTTATTGTCTATATTATGTAAGAAAAAAAAATGCTCTCCATCTTAACTTAGATAAAAAAGCTTCGATTTTCTGCAGTAATAGTAACTCGTAAAAATGTTTTTTAGGTATGGGGATATCCTTTAGTAAACAATCTAAGATTATTTGTTCCATTGTAGTAAGGTTTAAAGTGCTCGATAGGAAAACCCAGAGCTTATAATGATAATAATAACTACTTAGACTCTGTAAGGATGCACTCCGTAAATTTATACCAATATAAACTCTCGAAAAAACCATTAACAAACAGAACCTAAATCCGTTACAATCCGGCGTACTAAGTCGTCGGATGGGGAGAAAAAAAAAGAAACCAGCGGAACAAGAACAAAACACTCAAGATTTCGCAGTTTTTTTTTTTTACTCCCCTTTCTTGTGTTGAGAGTTTTTCCCATTCTTTGTGAAAGTCTATTTATTTGCTTTTTATCTTTAGTACTTCAGTCTTTTCCTTGACATTCCTTAGTGTGAAACCGCGGTAGGTTTTGGCTCACTTTAGATTTTTCGTGTGTTTTTGCTCTACTATTGTATTTTAGTACTTTCGTATCGAGCACTTTTTCTTGTTTTTGGTTCCGTTTGGGTTTTTTTTCTTTACTGCGGAATCTTGAATGTTTTGTTCTTGTTCCTCTGGTTTCTTTTTTTTTCTCCCAATTATAACAATTCACAAATAATACAGACGTTGTGGTGAGCCACAATCGCTGACGTCCTTTCTGACTGGAGTGTCGCAAATTTATCGCGCCCTCTTCAGTATATATTTACATTTTTAGGGATATGGTAAACATTTCAGTGCAATTGTCAAATTTGCTATTTAAAAATTTAATTAATCAATCAATCAATCAATCAATCAAAAACAATTTAATTTATATTTTCTCTCCTAAAAACTGAATTTAGAATTTAAATTTTAAATATTCACACACACACACACACACACACACATACACACACACACACACACCTATATATATATATATATATATATATATAAGGGTAGCAATCTTTCATTTAAACATGTTTCATTAAAAATGACCGACAAGGAAGATTTTATTAATTTTTTATTTTATTTTATTTTATTTTAATTTTTCCAGTATTTTTACCTGTTTTCTTTTTGCTGGTGATAAGGAATATAAAAATCAATGTAAAAACGTCAGTATAGATCTAAAAACCAACGGATTCATCACTTATCTGTATAAAAAAAAAAAAAACACCAATAAGAACTCTTGTCTTCTTAATCTGCCTTTTATCTTTTAAAGTTATAAATAAAATAAAACAAAAGTTGCTGAATTTATTTCATTTAAATCATAAAACTTGACATTATTGATGACAATATTTTTCAACAAGCAAAAATGTTGGTAAATTGATTTTATCGGAGAATATTTCAAGCGAAATTGTAGATAAGTTAGCAATAAACGAAAGAAAGACTGATGATTCTTAAGGAGTGTCAAGAAGCGATCACTGATGGCAAAAAAAAAAAAAATAAAATACGACAAGGTGTGCGGCGATATTAATAAAATTTCTATGCCTTTTATCTTTTAAAGTTATAAAAAAATACTGAATTTATTTCATTTAAATCATAAAACTTGACATTATTGATGACAATATTTTTCAACAGTACTAAATGCAAACTTTAATCGTTCATAGCATTTTAGGTTTCACACTTCCCCTCGGATTTTGAACAGGATTAAAAGGTTTATCTCTTGTTTTCTGTTTGGGGTTGGTTTCCTGTTAATTCTAAAGTCTTTTCCTTTCCTTTCACTCTCAGTATCCACTACCTATGAGTCTAAGAGGTATTATCGCCTTGCTTTGGCTGAATCGATAATAAAAAATATAATTAGTCTGCAAAATAGGCTTTCCGATGCGCTTGCTGGGTGTGTCGTTAGTTACCATTTACAACCGGCATTATAGAGGGTTTCGGGCCATTCAACATTAGACACCCATTCTCTGGGTGACCCAATTAGGGTGATATTGTGATCTATCACCTCATAACTGGATACCACTTTGTACACGTCCACTTCCAATTTGGCAGCCAGGTTAGTGGTTTCTAAATTTTATATATTCTAGCCAATTCTAATATTATAATAGCCAATTCCCAGAAATACATGAAATAGCAGTAATAATAGACTTCTTAAATAGAGCACATCAAAATTCCCCCTCCCAAAGAAAACTTTTGAGCGAACTAAAACGCACGAAAGAAAAATTAATCAACAATAAATTTTCCCAACTACATCACTGATAAACTAATAAAATTATTCTTACAAAAAATACATGACTCTGGCATTAAAAATAACACACAAGAAAACATCAATATATTTTCTTGCAACCAAATGCACATCAATCTCTGACAAGCAATCAACCTCATCACCCAAAACAAAAACATTATTTTATGCTGGATTCCCAGCCACATTGGTCTCAGAGGAAATGAAAAAGTAGACACAGCAGTTAAAAGATCATTAAACATCAACATTAGTGATATAAAAGTACTCCACACAGATTACAAACCTCTAATCAACAACTTTATTACAACCAAATGGCAAGAGTTGTGGAACTCCTGCAAAAATAACAAACACGACAAAATTAAACCCATGTATGTATGTATGTATGTATGTATGTATGTATGTATGTAATTGAGTGTAAACGAACAACAGAATCGGAAAAGAAAATTCTTTTGCACTATCTAAATTGTTTGGCCTGTTTTACTCATCTTTGTTGTCACAGTCACGACATTTCGGTCGTTGTATGCTCCGACCTTCTTCAGGTAATATACGTTGGAATTAATGAGTTCGGATTGAAATATGCATGCCTTTTCTGAATACCACAATTTCAATAACTCCCTTTAGTAACTCAACTCGCCAAGTTTTTTGTTCACCTCTGATGTGGTCAGGTATTGGACCCACAAATGTTTAGATCACGTCACGTTTGGATTGCTTTAACCGACGCTTTTAAGCAATGGGCCATGTAAATAGTTACACTATCTCATCTGAGAAATATAGATAAAACCTTTCTAATCACGAGTTTTCTTTCGACTTCGATTCAGAACAAAGCTTATATATATATATATATATATATATATATATATATATATATATATATATATATATACTAGCAGTATAGCCCGGCGTTGCTCGGGTGTAATGAAAGCTTTAAAACTAATCCATGGTCCTGGAACTCAGACTCAGCCTAAAGAATATTTGTGTGAAGTTTGGTGAGAATCGGATAAAAATTGTGGATTTGTATAAGGACATACAGACAGATAAACAAGCACACACACACACAAACATGTTGCCTTTATATATATATATATATATATATATATATATATATATATATATATATTATCGATTTTCTGCACTATTGTAAGAACTGCAACCTTGAAACCTCTGAATATCGTTTCTTATGTCTTTGTCTACGAGTGTATCAAATTTGATTCAAATCAGACCACTCCTTCTATAACCCGATTTTTTCGATTATCGATTTTCGATATTTATCGGGGGTACCTCGACACAAAACCTAGCTAAGAACATTCGCTGGCGCTTATAGTACAACTGTGTCAATTTTCAAGAAAATCGGTTCAGCCGTTTCGGAGTCTATAGGTAACGGACACAGACACAGACACATACACACACACAAATTTCCATTTATAAATAAGTTTATATATATATATATATATATATATATATAATGAACACTCCCATCAGATTCGACGTATGAGGATCTGACATCTTAATTGCTTCAGTTATGAAACCAAGGTAAACCGCCAGAAGACCCGAACAAGTTATTTGATTAAAGCGGTGAAGGCTTGTGCAGAACACTCCACACTTTTCGGAACTATTGATACAATCAGTCGGTGCACAACAAATGCCACAGATGGAGCAGACAATAGACCTCAGGTATTTTAATTATCCCACAACAAGTTGCTACTAGCTGCTGCGGTAGACCGGTTGCCAGCCAAGGCTATAGAACCCAATCTGTCTTGTTATTTAACCCATAACTGGAGGGAAGTGACGGATTAATACCTTTCCCAAGGGTATTAGCGCGTAAGTTATTGCAGGCATTCAACTGGAATTCGAACTCGGCTCCCTGATTTCTTGTTCCACTCCACCACAACGCACATCCAACGTATATATATATATATATATATATATATATATATATATATATATATATATATATATATATATAAGAACGAAAATCTAAGGGTGAGCCAACAACCTACCACGTTTTCGCTTAACAGCTCGTCAGTGAAAATTGGCCAATTAAAATTGACCTTAGATTTTTCGTTCTTATTTGCTCTACTTTCGCGTTGGGTACTTCTTGTACTCTGCTTTCGTATTGAGCTCTTTATTGCTAAGGTTTTCGTCTTGGGGTTTTGTTTTCTTTCTCACGAATGCTTGACTTTTTGTTCATGTTTTTCGTTTGTTTCTTTTTTTCTTCCCCTTCTTTTCCTCTCTGGGTAAGTTCCCGGTGGGTTTCAAGACATTCTTAGTTGTAGTTTAATCTTGACAGAATTAGTTTTGTCGATATTGGTATTATAACTATAATTATATATATATATATATATATATATATATATATATATATATATATATATATATATATATACATATATGTGAGTATAGAATGAGGAGAGAAAAATTTCACTTAATTACCAATAACCCCAACCAACCCCCACAACAACGAACCAAATATAAACAGAGAATGATTCCAAACCTTTATTTCCCCTGAGGAAGTGTTTAAATCCAAACACTGAAACAAACATATGATTGTAGGGAAGAGGACATATATAGAAGAAATTATGTACATGTTCTAAAATATAATTTATTATATATATATATATATATATATATATATATCCGAGTGAGTATAGAATGAGGAGAGCAAAAAGAAAAACCAACCCCCACGACAACAACGAACCAAATATAAACAGAGAATGATTTCAAACCTTTATTTCCCCTGAGGAAGTGTTTAAACCCAAACACTGAAACGAACATATGATTGTAGGGAAAAGGACATATATAGAAGAAATTATGTACATGTTCTAAAACATAATTTATAATATATATATATATATATATATATATATATATATATATTTAGTATATCGAGGCAGCAAGTAATTTTCTAGACATATTCTATTAAATATAAGAGACAATGAATGTCTATTATGTTTAATCATGAGCCGTTCTAAACGTCGTATTTTTGCTTTAATTTCAGTTGAAAATAAAGACAAAAATTCTCCAACATTTGGATAATTATTTATTGGTTTTCTTCTAAGCTTTCGGCTCACATGAGCCATCTTCAGAGAGGTAGTTTAAACTGAAATATTATAAAATCCACCATCACCGACGATTTTATTTTGTGTTGACATAAAACTCCGCTTGGCAACGGCAATAGTTACCAAAAATAATAAACGCAGTTCTTAAGTTTGCGATGCGGTTTTATGACGTCACACCGCGGGATAGCGCGAAATGACAACAAAACCATCTAGTCAAATGCAATGTAATATGTTATTTCCTGTTTTAAAGTTGATTTTATTGAGTGTTGGTTGTTTTGATTTGATGTACATGGCCTCCAATATCTGCAGGTTCCTCTTACTGTGTGTATGAGTAAGGATCACCGTATTGTTGACCAAAATCTGTCTGATATTACCTACATGTTTATGTTTTTCAGAGAAATGTTGTTTAATAGTACTCTGATCAGAAAGATGACATGTAAGTCTACGGGAGAGCGTGGTTGTGGTAAAACCAATATATGTACTAGGTTTTTGAGTAGTATCAGAGATGCAATCTCTGAATGGGCATGTAAATTGGTACACTACATTGGTTTTTTGTAAAGAATTTAGTTTAGTGCCTGTTGGGTTATTATAAACTATGAGGTCAATTGTTTTAAACTTTTTATAATATATAATGAGTTTAATTTGATTATTACTATCCACTGGTTTAACATTTCTACGTATTATGTTTTTGAGAGTTTTTTCATCTTGTTTATAATTATTATGTATTTGGTTGCAATAGTATAAGTTAATAGTGTTATGTTTATTTTGATGTAAACCATTATTAATATTATCATTATTGTTAGAGCTATTGTTAAGTTTGTTGAGATACATTTTAATTTGTTGATCAATAACGGAGTTAGGAAATCCATTATTGACTAGTGTTTGCTTAATGTTGTGTAATTCTTTATAAAATATAGATTTGGAAGAAGATATCATTTGTGTGCGTTGAAGTAAGTTTTTTATAACAGCTAACTTATATCGTTGGGGACATTCACTATTATAATTAAGAAGACACGAATTTATGCTAGTTGGTTTCCTATATAGAGAAGTAGTAAATTTATGTGTGCTAGAATCAATGAATACATCAAGGAATGGGAGTTTGTTATTAATATTAAGTTCTAATGTAAATTTGAGGACGGAGTGACTTTCGAATTTGTTTTTAAGATATTTAATTTGATCGATATTCTTAGCTAAAACAAAGATGTCATCTATATATCTTACATATATACAGGGTTTATTGTTGTCATTAATTATTTTATTTTCTAGATTTGCCATATAATAATTAGAAAAAAGGGGGACCTAAAGGAGATCCCATCGCAATGCCATCTATTTGTGTATAAATATTGCCTAAGGGGTCGTGAAAGGGTACTTGTGTGGTGCATGCTAATAATAGTTTTTTTAATATAGTGGGTTTAATATTGATTGATGGGAGAGTAGCATGGTTGTATACATCACGGATAATGATGTCAATTGTTTCATGGACGGGAACATTTGTGAATAAGTTTTGAACATCCAAAGATGCAATCATTTGATTATTAGGTTGTACGGAATGGAGAATCTGTAAAAATTCGTCCGTGGAGTTAATGCTATATTTTCCAGGAAGATAGGGAGTAATTAGTTTGTTAAGTGTTTTGGAAAGGTTATATATTGGTGTGGGTATTTGAGAAATGATAGGTCGGAGGGGATGATCTTTTTTATGGATTTTTACATTTCCATAAAGGTAGCCGGGCTGATAATCACCTATAATCTTTTGAAGTTTATAGGATCCTATTTCAGCATTGTTTGCAGTAATAAGTTTATTAATATGTTTTTTAAGTTGGGTTGTGGTATTACAAGTTAATTTTTTAAATTTGTTGTGATCGTCGAGAATGGCCTGTAATTTTGAGTGATATTCCTGTCTGTTTAAAATAACAAAAGTATTGGTTTTATCGGCACGCCGGATAACAATATTTTTGTTATTTTTTAGATGTGTGGCTGCTTTTATGAGAGGCATATTTATAATATCATTAGGATTTTTATCTTACCAAACATCAATGACAACTTCATTAACCTATCGGATTACCAACTTACTCCAGATGAAATAGAATTCCTTAATCTCGGACCAAATTTTCATGTCGCACAGAAACCTAATTCAATGTTTAAACAAATGGAAATTGAAGCTTTATACCAACAAATACTTCAACTCGAACAGGACAACCATATTACTACACAGGTAGGCTTAAAAGAATTACTCAAAGCTGAATCAATCAAACACCGTTACCATAAAAATCCTAATGATATTATAAATATGCCTCTCATAAAAGCAGCCACACATCTAAAAAATAACAAAAATATTGTTATCCGGCGTGCCGATAAAACCAATACTTTTGTTATTTTAAACAGACAGGAATATCACTCAAAATTACAGGCCATTCTCGACGATCACAACAAATTTAAAAAATTAACTTGTAATACCACAACCCAACTTAAAAAACATATTAATAAACTTATTACTGCAAACAATGCTGAAATAGGATCCTATAAACTTCAAAAGATTATAGGTGATTATCAGCCCGGCTACCTTTATGGAAATGTAAAAATCCATAAAAAAGATCATCCCCTCCGACCTATCATTTCTCAAATACCCACACCAATATATAACCTTTCCAAAACACTTAACAAACTAATTACTCCCTATCTTCCTGGAAAATATAGCATTAACTCCACGGACGAATTTTTACAGATTCTCCATTCCGTACAACCTAATAATCAAATGATTGCATCTTTGGATGTTCAAAACTTATTCACAAATGTTCCCGTCCATGAAACAATTGACATCATTATCCGTGATGTATACAACCATGCTACTCTCCCATCAATCAATATTAAACCCACTATATTAAAAAAACTATTATTAGCATGCACCACACAAGTACCCTTTCACGACCCCTTAGGCAATATTTATACACAAATAGATGGCATTGCGATGGGATCTCCTTTAGGTCCCCTTTTTTCTAATTATTATATGGCAAATCTAGAAAATAAAATAATTAATGACAACAATAAACCCTGTATATATGTAAGATATATAGATGACATCTTTGTTTTAGCTAAGAATATCGATCAAATTAAATATCTTAAAAACAAATTCGAAAGTCACTCCGTCCTCAAATTTACATTAGAACTTAATATTAATAACAAACTCCCATTCCTTGATGTATTCATTGATTCTAGCACACATAAATTTACTACTTCTCTATATAGGAAACCAACTAGCATAAATTCGTGTCTTCTTAATTATAATAGTGAATGTCCCCAACGATATAAGTTAGCTGTTATAAAAAACTTACTTCAACGCACACAAATGATATCTTCTTCCAAATCTATATTTTATAAAGAATTACACAACATTAAGCAAACACTAGTCAATAATGGATTTCCTAACTCCGTTATTGATCAACAAATTAAAATGTATCTCAACAAACTTAACAATAGCTCTAACAATAATGATAATATTAATAATGGTTTACATCAAAATAAACATAACACTATTAACTTATACTATTGCAACCAAATACATAATAATTATAAACAAGATGAAAAAACTCTCAAAAACATAATACGTAGAAATGTTAAACCAGTGGATAGTAATAATCAAATTAAACTCATTATATATTATAAAAAGTTTAAAACAATTGACCTCATAGTTTATAATAACCCAACAGGCACTAAACTAAATTCTTTACAAAAAACCAATGTAGTGTACCAATTTACATGCCCATTCAGAGATTGCATCTCTGATACTACTCAAAAACCTAGTACATATATTGGTTTTACCACAACCACGCTCTCCCGTAGACTTACATGTCATCTTTCTGATCAGAGTACTATTAAACAACATTTCTCTGAAAAACATAAACATGTAGGTAATATCAGACAGATTTTGGTCAACAATACGGTGATCCTTACTCATACACACAGTAAGAGGAACCTGCAGATATTGGAGGCCATGTACATCAAATCAAAACAACCAACACTCAATAAAATCAACTTTAAAACAGGAAATAACATATTACATTGCATTTGACTAGATGGTTTTGGTGTCATTTCGCGCTATCCCGCGGTGTGACGTCATAAAACCGCATCGCAAACTTAAGAACTGCGTTTATTATTTTTGGTAACTATTGCCGTTGCCAAGCGGAGTTTTATGTCAACACAAAATAAAATCGTCGGTGATGGTGGATTTTATAATATTTCAGTTTAAACTACCTCTCTGAAGATGGCTCATGTGAGCCGAAAGCTTAAGAGGACATATAATTATCCAAATGTTGGAGAATTTTTGTCTTTATTTTCAACTGAAATTAAAGCAAAAATACGACGTTTAGAACGGCTCATGATTAAACATAATAGACATTCATTGTCTTCTAAAATATAATTTAGAATATGTCTAGAAAATATATATATATATATATATAATGAACTTAATCATAGTAAATCAACACTAACAGACTAAACATCCGAAAATAGTGCTAACTTAACAGTAATTTAAACCGTCTTGTAACCTGGCGAGAACTAACTCGTGGGTTAAATAAACGGGGAGAAAAAAAAAAAGAAGAAACAAACAGCGCACAAGAACAATACGTCTAGTGCCCGTTAAAAAAGAAAGAAAAAAATCCCAAGACGAAACCTTAACAGCAAAGTGCCTCTTACCCTGAAGAACCGTTTGTGTGAAACTGCGGTAAGTGGTGGCTCACTTCTAGATTTTTTGGTGTTGGGCGCGTATAATGATATGCGCTAAAAAGTCTGCCTACTTCCACCGAACGCCCATAGCCCAGGAGTAGGGTCGCCGACTAACGCCATTTCGGTCGGGTTTCAATCCTGGGTAAAAAAGCAATCGGAGTCTAACCGTACTGATGAGCTGTGATACGGCGAAACAGATCTGTCTGTGGATGACAATATATATATATAAATTAAAATAAATTTTCAAAATTCAATAATGTTGAATGAACATTTCAACATGAAATAACGACCTCCCATTCGTTAACTCTTTTCGTCTATTAAGTTAGACATGCCAAATTTCCATCACTTACAACTCTATCAAAAAGTAAAAACCAAAAAATAGACTGATTTAAAAAAAATTTTTTTTACGTATATTTCTCAAATCTTAACTGTTATTTTTTTTCTCCTTTTGAATCTTATTTTTCTTCATTTTGATATAAACTGTGTTGCTGAGGAGACGTGAATTCTCTCTTAGGGATTTCATGTTGAAATGTTCATTCAACATTTTTGAATTTTGAAAATTTATTTTAACTTTATATTAGCTCTGTAATTTTAATTAGATTTGAGCTCTCCTCCTGTATCATTTTTTAATATTAAAATTTTTAATATTAATTAGGATCAGGTTTTTAGGATTTACCTTCCTACTTTTCCGTTTCGGATTAAAGTAAAATAATATATAGTTTTATAGTAAAGTAAAAAAAATGGTTTTATTATTATTTTAGTCGTTATTGTTAGTGGCTAAAAAGGCAAAAATACTTGTTATTGACTTTTTTTGTGGTATAATTTACATGTCAGATCAGCGAATTGCCCTAATGCAGATTTCTACAACAACTTTCTTCGCCTGTCAACTTGGTTAATTTTAGCGCCAACCAACCAATACGAAGACGAATATGCCTGTAAGGTCATCCGACCACTTAAAGAAGTTATTTGAAGACTTTCATCTGAATGACCCAGAAGTTAAAGAAGTTTCATATATCTAAACTTATTTATAAATGGAACTTTGTCTGTGTGTGTGTGCGTCCGATTTTCTTGAAAATTTACACAGTTGCACTATAAGCGCCTGCGAGTGTTCTTAGCTAGGTTTTTTGTCGAGGTACTCCCGATAAATATCGAAATTTGATAATCGAAAAAATCGGGCTATAGAAGGGGTGGTCCGATTTTAATTGAATTTGATACACTCGTAGACAAAAACATAAGAAACGATATTCAGAAGTTTCAAGGTTGCAGTTCTTACAATAGTGCAGAAAATCGATAATATATATATATATATATAAAAGGCAAGATGTTTATGTGTGTGTGTGTCTGTTTATCTGCCTGTATGTCTGTATTCTTTTCAGCACTTTTATTTTTGCTTCGGGTTTGGCTCTAAGTAGGTATAATTGTAGTTCTTAGTCTCAGCCATGATGCCATTTATTCTGAGGACTTAGTTAGCCTTCAAAATTCAGTTTACGACGAAAAAAACTTATTTGATATCGATAGCAGGAAATCAAAATTTAAGTTACATCCATTCATTTTTCTTTCAGTCTACGGTTTTGCTTCAACTGGAAACAGCTATTGCTTTTTAGTCTTTCATGCCAACGTTCAAAGAGTCTGAGCTCCAGGACCATGGATTAGTTTTAAAGCTTTCATTACACCCGAGCAACGCCGGGCTATACTGCTAGTATATATATACAGGTTTAATTGAAAATGACAGACAAGCTATTATCAGTAAGAAAGAGAGATTCTTACCCAAATACACATTTGCCAAATATATATATATATATATATATATAGGGAATTGAGTGTTTTTTTTACTTGAAAGTATTGAAAAGGAGAAAGTGTTAGAGAGAATAACTGATTTTTTTAGATAAGTTCATGTGAAAGGATTTCTTCTTTTTCTTCTTTTGTTGTTTTTTTTCATCATTTCATGTTTTTTTTTTCCGTTTCGCTGGCTTAGTTTTTTTTTTTTTTTTTTTTTTAATCATTTCACCCCGAGCAAGGCAGAAACGCCACTGATGTGCAGGGGGTTACATAAATGTAAAAAGATTAATTAGAAAAGAGTGAGGAGTACAAGCTAGTTAGAAAGGAACAATAGAAAGCTGAGAAAGCAGGTGCAATGACAGATACATGGGCGGAGAGAAAGTGAAGGTTATACAGGGGAGGGGAGAGAGCTAGAGGCCAGTGGTTAGTGGATGAGTATTAACTTTGCATTTAAATTTCTGGAGGTCGTAGCCGTCAGGAAAGCAAGAATACGGGAGTGAGTTCCACAGGCGGGAAGTGCGAGAGAGGAAGCTGCAGGAGTAGAATTGTCGTCTGCATTTGGCTAACCTGACTGTGAATGGGTGGGACCCAGTTGCCAGTCTGGTTGCACGGGTAAACACCTGTTGAGGAGGCATCAGTGACTTAAGCTCATCCGAGCAGAAGCCATGAAAGTATTTATAGAAGAGACAGAGGGAGGCCACATTTCGACGATGGGAAAGTGGCTGCAGACGAGTCGCCGGGTTGCTAAGACTGTATTCGGAAACTTTACACATAGTTTTTTCTTTTTATTATTTCACCCCAAGCAAGGTAGAATGCCACTGGTGCGTAGAAGCTTACAGTGAGAGAATAAAAAAAGATACAGGGAATGTCGAAGAAAAGATAAGAGATGAATGGGAATCATGTTTCCAACTATTATATTCAGTCAGTCAGTTAAGTGCCATACGTGATGCAAATTTTGGGCGATCATGTCTCAAAAGAGACATAACTGACTGGGCGGATGATTTTTCCCGCAGTCGGTTGCTATTACTTACTGCAGTAGACTGGTTGCCAACCAAGGCTATAGAACCCAATCTATCCTATTATTTGACTCATAGCTAGAGGGGGAAGAGATGTATAATATAATTAAGTAGTAATTAGTGGGGGATCAGTTTATTATTTAATAACAATATAAAACTGATCTCCCACTTTATACCTAGCAGAAGCCTTAATCATGTTTATAACTATTATAGTCAGTCAGTCAGTTAAGTGCCATACGTGATACACGCTTTGAACGATCATGTCTCGAAAGAGACATGACTGATTGGGCAGAAGATTTTTTCCCGTAGTAGGTTGCCATTACTTTCTGTGGTAGACTGGTTGCCAACCAAGGCTACAGAAACCAATCTGTACTGTTATTTAACCCATAAAAAAGGGGAGAGAGGATTAATAACTTTCCTACGAGTATTTGCACTTAAGTAAATGCAACGAATTTAACTGGGATTCGAACTCGGCTCCCTGATTTCTCATTTCGAGCCGATATCCACTGCACTACAACGCCAATCTAGAGCACGCGTAAATACAGTTAAGTGCCATACGTGATACACGCTTTGGGCGATCATGTCTCGAAAGAGACATGACTGACTGGGCAGAAGCTTATCCCGCAGTAGGTTGCCATTGCTTTCTGTGGTAGACTGGTTGCCAACCAAGGCTATAGAACCCAATCTGTCCTATTATTAACCCATAACTGGAGGGAAGAAACGGGTTAATACATTTCCCAAGGGTATTTGTACGTAAGTGAAAGCAAGGAATTCAACTGGAATTCGAACTCAGCTCCCCAATTTGTCGTTCCAAGTCGATATCCACTGCACTACAACGGACATCCTCGGGGTAGTCGGGGTGCCGGGGGAGAGAAAGCAGTTGGAAATACTTGTAGAAAAGACAGAGGGAAGCCACATTTTAGTTATATATTATGATTTTTCTTCTTTCTTCCTCATTCTCTTGATTAATGTTAAATTCATCTATGACAGGATATTTATTTATTGACTGAAGGCATCTGGCACAAGGACGCGTTTAAATGCGTTCTCACTCGTGCGTGAGAGGTAGATAAAAAAGAATGCCGATGTTTTCTCAGTATTTTCTTCATTGAGGGCCAATGTTTCTATACAGTATATATCAGCTAGACTAGTTCGTTAACCATTACACCACACAAAGATGTCCACTTTTGGTTTAGCACAAAACCACAATCATTGACCGATTTTTCTAGTAATAGTCAGAATAACTCGTTAACCATTACACTAAAGAAAAGCGTGCATTTTTAGTTTGGCACAATGCCAGAATCATTGTGCACCCAGTTAGAGCCGATCTTTCTAATCGGTATTAATGATCAGTCAAACTAGCTCGTTAACCATTACACCACACAAAGACGTCATTGGACACCCACTGAGTACTGAGCTGTTCATTCAGTAGTATGGATAAATGCGATTAGATTTTTTACTCAACGTCGAAGCCCCCTCGATCTTTCATGCACGAACTGATTTCTTTTTTATTTTTAAACGCGTCTTGCCTTTCTTAATATCTATTCATAAGTTTTGCAAATCACATGGGCTTTTTGGAAATTCCCGACTTGATGTTAATGAATAGGGCGTTGCACTTTTATCATCAATATTCCGTTCTTTTCACGGTTATTTTTTTATTTAAGCTTTTTTATTGTTCATTTTTTGTACTTTTTTCTTTATTTAGTAGACCTGTACGACATTACCACCACCTGTAAATTTGTTGATTATCATTTTTTTAACTTTTTTCAGTACATAAAGTTTCCGATTTTCAGAAAAAAATTGGAAAAAATTCAATATTTAAAGATTTTTAACGGGTGCTCAGTTTCTCATACAACGTTATAGTAAATCGATCCTCCATTTTGGAAACACTCACTTCAAGTTGTCGCCCATGTTTTTTTTTTTTTCAAAGCTTGTAGAAAAAACCGTTCTGGAAATATGTTTTTATATAAAATGCTTTTAGAATAGGGATTATTTTAAAGAATCTCTGTCAACTTTTTTCTTTTTTTTACATGTCATATTTTTCATTCCAATTTTTTTTTTACAACAGGAGTTTTCAAAGAAACTCTTTCTAAAACTTATTTTTAATGTTTCAAATAACTTATTTTTCATTGATATGAAGTAGAAATAATAAAATTTTTTTCGATGGGTTTGTCGATTTTCAAATTGTAAGCTTCTCTATACATGGTTTCAGCGACATCAAAGCGACCCCAACGCGTGTGTTTCCAAAATGGAGGATCGGTTTACTATAAGGTTGTATGAGAAGCTGTGCACCCCTGAAAATCTTAAATACTGAATTTTTTCCCACATTTATTTTATAATCGGAAACCTATAGGGTCTAAATCGATGATATTGCAGTAAAAAAAAAAAAAAAAAAAAAAAAAGAGAAAAGAAAAGAAAAGATAGTCAGCATATTTACAGGCATGGCAGTATCTGACTGCCGGGCAGACCGGGCACGGGTCCGGGCCGATCCGTGAAATCATAGTGAAAATCCGGGCAAGGAAAAATGTCTTCGTCGGAAATCAAACTAAACAATTCACGAAGAAAGAAAGAAAGAAAGAAAGAAAGAAAGAAAGAAAGAAAGAAAAACAAAGAAAACATCCGAATGAACGCAGTAAAAATCTGTTTATTTGTCAATTTCGGTAGAAAAGACTCGTTATACTCAGAATATCCGAACCCGATTTCCTGCTTTCGTTCACGTTCTGTGCCTAATTTTCATTGGAATAGCCGAGAAATTCCGCAAAAATCATATTTTCTGGAAACGGATGACACTGATGACGTCATCACTTGTCAGCTAATAAATCCGGGCAATTTTCTCTGTGCCCGGTGTTTTTTTAGCATCATCTACGGCTCTGTTTACAGGTGTTGGTAATGTCGTACAGGTCCGCCCTTTATTTCTTTCTTTTGTTTACTTTCTTTCTCATTGAAAAAAAAAATTCATTTTATTATTCCTTTCTTGTGTGAGTCGTTCTCAGTTTTGTTTGCCTTCTTTAATATTTACTAGCGGAACTCGTGGAATTTCCTGGGAAATGTTTGTGGTGATACCGACCGAGCAAAAGCGAGGGACCGGATTTTTGCACTCTCACGACCAAAAAGCAAATGACCAAATGTCGCCGATGTGCACTCCGGTTTCGGGCAGATGTTCCGGTTGAAAACTAAAAATTAATTAAATATTAAATTCCAGTTCGCGAGCCTACGCGAATTTCATTTATCGGCCAATGGGAAGCCCAGAATAAGATACAAGTGTGAATTCCTAAATGATCTGCTGAGATCCAAAAAGTCGAAATAAAAAGCCGATACAGAAAGCATCGATAGACAGACCGACGCAGGGACCCAGACAGACTCGAGAGAGACGAGAGTAATTAATATCTCCCTTGACCAAGTCAAGTGGGTTATTTTGCTCGTCGCCCTTACCTCTCCTTTCCTTCTTCGCTGTCTCAAAACTACTTACTGACCTAAGGAGCGAATACATCAAAGACATTTCTTACTTGCAATGCTCCCACATTCCTAAGCATTAATTCTCTTTTCAGCATTTTATTGCCATGAACATTTAACGTCCGTTGGACCCATATTTAAAGGATTACTTTAATTGTAAAAACCTTAATTGATATGTGTATATGTAAAACGTATTTCTCAAATCAATTTGCTTTTCTTGATTTATAATCATTTTATGACTTATAGTGGGCTATCTACAACAAGGCCAAATTCCATCAATCTTCAACAACATACTGCTACCCTTCAAAAGAACGCGTCCCCACTATATGTTTACTTCGTCATACTACAAATGATAGAAACATCTTCAAACACAAAGGTATTGGATAATAAAATAACGATAACACAGAGTGTAATTTTATTAAAATATCAATAAAAGCTACTTTAATGTAATCTTATATTATATTAAGCGTCGTATGCACAGACCATAACCAAAATACTGTACGCTATTTTGTGAGAGATTTTTTTATTACTGAAAAATCATGGCTCCTGTGTCTATCGTAAACAGAAAAGACCAACTGAGTAATGGCCAAGGGTGTAGTGGCCAGAAATTTCGTTATTAGGTCGCGGGATACGACAACAAACTTACCTATTTTTACTATATTGTACAGCACACACACACACACACACACACACACACACACACACACACACACACACACACACACACACACACACAATTACTGCTACAACCACCAGCTTAAGCTGCTACTGATACAGTAATGTTATAGGCTCTCTCCTCCTACTCTCTCACTCTTTACTAGTCTTCCGTTTGGCAAAGGTGAGAGAAAGGCCGAGGAGAGTAAAAAGATAGAGGGAAAAGGAAAAGCTCGTGTAGAGAGTAAGTGTATTATCTTTCTTCAGTGGCGTAACGGACGGATGAACTAACTAAGGAAGGAACAAGCACAATTATTATATTATATGATTTTACGATTTTATACTTTACAGTTTCATTCTCTCGCTTCCTTCTCGTTTTTAAAGGCTTTTTACATTTTAGTATTTAAGGCTTTTCTGATATAATCACAGGGCAGATAGAAGGGATGAGTTTGAGTTTTGTTTAACGGCACATCAACCTCTGTGGGTTAATTTAATGCCGAAAAGATGGGGTTTTAAGGTATTTTTTAATGTTCGAATATAGGGAGATGGTTGATTTAGACATATTTTAATGAAAATTCTGTTTAAAAATCTTATTTTTAATTTTAGAAATCTGAAGAGTTCAAAAAGGTATTGCTGGTAATAATTTTTTCCTTCAAAAATGTATTGTTGGTAATATTTTTCTTCAAAAATATATATTTTTCTATAAAAGTCTATTTTCATACTGTTTTGACGCTAGTTTGGGGATAAACTATTTGTCCATAGTTGGGACCATAACGGGTACTACCACTGCAGGTCAGAGTGGACATGTCCTTCTGTAGGGCAGCGAATGCTGAACAATCTCATCAAAGATGAGTTTGAGTTTTGTTTAACGGCATATCAACACCTCTGTGGGTTAGTTATTTAATGCCAAAAAGGTGGCGTTTTAAGGTATTTGTTTTTTAATGTTCAGTTATAGTAAGAAGGTTGATTTAGTCAGATTTTGAGTTTGAGTTTTGTTTAACGGCATATCAACACCTCTGTGGGTTAGTTATTTAATGCCAAAAAGGTGGCGTTTTAAGGTATTTGTTTTTTAATGTTCAGTTATAGTAAGAAGGTTGATTTAGTCAGATTTTGAGTTTGAGTTTTGTTTAACGGCATATCAACACCTCTGTGGGTTAGTTATTTAATGCCAAAAAGGTGGCGTTTTAAGGTATTTGTTTTTTAATGTTCAGTTATAGTAAGAAGGTTGATTTAGTCAGATTTTGAGTTTGAGTTTTGTTTAACGGCATATCAACACCTCTGTGGGTTAGTTATTTAATGCCAAAAAGGTGGCGTTTTAAGGTATTTGTTTTTTAATGTTCAGTTATAGTAAGAAGGTTGATTTAGTCAGATTTTGAGTTTGAGTTTTGTTTAACGGCATATCAACACCTCTGTGGGTTAGTTATTTAATGCCAAAAAGGTGGCGTTTTAAGGTATTTGTTTTTTAATGTTCAGTTATAGTAAGAAGGTTGATTTAGTCAGATTTTGAGTTTGAGTTTTGTTTAACGGCATATCAACACCTCTGTGGGTTATTTAATGCCAAAAAAGGTGGCGTTTTAAGCTATTTGTTTTTTAATGTTCAGTTATAATGAGAAGGTTGATCTAGTCAGATTTTAATGAAAAGTTTTTGTTTTTATTCTTTTTTATTTTAGAAAACTAAAAACGTCTTCTAGTTTTGTATTAAAAATGTTTTACTGAGAATTTTTTTTTCTTCAAAAATGTATTGTTGGGAAGATTTTTCCTTCAAAAACGTAATTTTTTTTTTTTTTTATAGAAGTCTTTATACATATATATTTCTATAAAAGTCCATTTTTATATTTTCATAGTGTTTGATCCCAGTTTGGGGGGGGGTTAACTATTTGCCCATAGTTGGGACCCTAACAGGTACTACCACTCCGGTCAGGGTGGACCTGGGTACAACAGCAATTAAGAGGTGGTTCCATGCTCCTCACAACCTCTCAATCAGAGGCCTTGCTGCCGGATGCAGTTTACCGTCATCCCCAGGACCAGAGAGGAAGAGAGTCAAGGGAAAACAGCACTTGACATACTTAATGTTCTTAAACAAATGAATGGCAAAGCAGATTTTAAGAGAAATAACAAGACAAAATATATTTAATAACAACAAGAATCAGGAAGATGTGGAGGAAAATGATCTCTTACATTCTGAAAGGACACGGCACAGAAAAGAAGGCATGGTGCAATATTTTAATCTCTTTGTAATGAGATTTCGCAAATCCATTATCTGAAAGCGTTCACTGAAACAAAAAGAAATGCCAATACTCAAAAAACACAATGGAATAAAAACGGATTTGAAGTCGGTCTTTTTTTTTTGGTTTTCCCACGAGTGATATGCACACATATTTGACATCTTTCGTCAAGTCCTCCTCTCATTCTTAACGAATTTCTTTTTTCCGACCCACCAACATCGTTCAACATTCTATTCCTCCTTCCACTTCCGCCTTGTTAATACCAAAAAATGTTTTCTCCTTTATTTTACTATCTTTTTCAACTTTTTTTCTTTCTTCCTTTACTTTTCATCGTTTTTGCTTCAGTCTGCCTTTCCTTTCCTTTCCTTAATACTTTCACCCCATTCCTCTCTATATTCTCTTTTCATTTAAAGATATATATATACTTTCCTTTACTCTTTCCCCACCACCCCGTATACAGTATTTACCTCTTTCCCCCCCCCTCCTTTTCATACATTAAGCCTCAAAGACACTCCGCCCCCACGACATCAGCCGCTACCATTGCTAAAATATCTGTTGCTCCTGACTGCACCACTGCTACTATTTACTTTCTCAGTAATAAAGACTGTTGAGTCGTCGTTTCAACGTGACGCACTGTGTTCAGCTCCCAGCTAAAATGGAGGCAGAGCCTCGTCTTCAGGCTAAAACGTAATGATCGTAAAATACGAACGGTTTATATTTGGCTACCCCCCTCTCTCCACACACACACAAAAGAAACATCTCTTTCCTGTCGACATTTTGGCGCTGTGAAAAGAAAGAAAGAAATAAAAAACAAATCTTTTTTTTTTCCATTTAATTATGCAACAAGTTACAACAGATGAATTATTTTTTTTGCGAGCCATTATCGGAATTTAAACTATATTTATCGACCTTAAATTAACTGATGGAATTGTTAAAATTTTGAATTTTTTTTTGAAACCGACCAATCTTACGGAAATCTGGAAATTCTTTTATTTCTTAAAAGAATTCTAAACTTTCTTCAAAGGACAAGAAGTCAGTAAAAATATTAGGTACGTATAATTGCAACAATTTTTTTTATTTGCATATTGAGATATTCAGTTGTATTTTAGACTTTGAACTATTTTTTTAAAATTCGAGTTTATTTGTTTCTGAAATTCTTTTATTCTGACTGTTCTGAAATTAATACACGCGCGAATTTGTTAACGTGATGAGACTAGGAAGAAGCGAAAAATATCAAAAAAATCCTTTTGAACTTTTTTTTTTTTTTTTTTCCGCGAAATAAGTTTTTTCCCATGACCGATATATAATAAATATGCCATGTAGTGGTTTTACAGAGTGTTTACTTTTTATTTTCTTTTTCAAAACCGATAACTTTAAATCTGAGGTACTTTGTAGAAAGTTTCTGAAAAAAAAAAAAACCTTTAAAAATGCTTAAACTTGCAACTCAGATATTTTGATAAAACATCTGTCTTTTTTTCCTTAAAAAAACAAAACTTTAATTTTTTTTCCAATTTTTTTTCTTTTTTTTTTTTTTTACATTAGCGAAATATGTTAATGCGTTTTACTTTAAAGTTTGCTTTTATTTTTTATTTAATTCTCTCAAGACATGCGAAACAGGGGGTTATTTACGAAGACATACACACTAACTCTGAACAAAATCGGACAGATAGGGCTTTTTAAAAATTTTTTTTTTAACCTTGCTAAAAGCATTGTTGGACAGGTTGACAGTCTTGTTAGTAATTGTCGGAGCACTAGGAGCGGTTTAGGGGAAAACTAGAAAAATGTAAGTCAAGTGGGGAAAGTTAGATCGACTGCATTGTTAAAAAAATAGCAAGTCTACTTTAAAAAAGTGTTGGTGACTAATTGTCAATTGATCTCTGTCGTAATTCCTTTTAATTCGACGAATAATGAAGGTTAAAGTTGAAATTCTGTAAAATCCTCATTGTGAGGTTTCTCTTCTTGCCTTAATCTACGATGTTTTGATTTGTAAGTTTTCCTTACATCGTCTGGTTGCCGATAAAGGCTAAACAACTGTCTGCATTGTTGATTTTCTAAGCGTAGCTTATACGTGGAACAAAACCGAAAGTATAGGATACCTAGTGAGGATCGAACTCTCTACTCAATCGTAACTGTTCTAGTAAGACAAGCTTGCTAACCATTATACCACGTTGAGAACCGGAGATGTATAAATGGGTACAGTGACTAAAAATAATTTAACTCCCATTCCCACCGATATTACTAAAAACATCCAAACCACGAATATTAAAAAAAAAAAATCAGTACATGGGGTGTCCAGTTGGCTAAGTAAATTCATTGTAAATGATCACCCCACCACCACCACCACCTACAGAATCTAAAATTAAATCTACTCGAAATCAGAAGAAGAAAAAAAAAAAATTATCCTTTTTTTTTTTTTTTTTTTTTCAAATTCGTCATCGGGAAAGCCTAATCGATAGTGTTTTATAATAAAATAAATTCCTTGATTTTATAATAAAATAAATTAAAAAAAATAAAAAATAAAAATAAAACTTTTATTTTTATTTTTTATTTTTTTTAATTTATTTTTTTAGTTTATTTATTTATTTTTTGTTAGTTTATTTATTTATTTATTTTTTTAGTTTGTTTATTTATTTTTTAGTTTGTTTATTTTTTAGTTTGTTTATTTTGTTTTTTTTAGTTTGTGTTTGTTTGTTTGTTTTTTTTAGTTTGTTTGTTTTTTTTTAGTTTATTTGTTTGTTTTTTTTAGTTTGTTTGTTTTTTTTTTAGTTTGTTTGTTTTTTTTTTTAGTTTGTTTGTTTTTTTTTAGATTGTTTATTTCTTTTTTTAGTTTATTTTTTTTAGTTTATTTATTTGTTTATTTTTTAGTTTGTTTTTGGGTGCTATGAATTTGTTTCGGCTTCTGTAGGTGTTGGGGGTCTATTTGTTAAAATGAATTTCTATAACAACTTCACGCTTGTGGAACCCGCTTCCGGCTTCATGCTTGCCGGCCAACTTTCATCTGTAAAAAAATGAAATGCAGTTTCAATTCCTATCCTCCTGATTACTCTTCTCTTTCGGATCACAACTATTAATGTTTCTGTTCCTTATTCTTCCACACCCTGTAGTGTAAACCCCTACTGCTTTGTCTGGGGTGATACCGATGTAAAAGATAAATCTGTAGCGTTTTAATGAATAATATGAAAAAACACATTAAAAATTTGTGTCAATTTTCAAGAAAATCGGTTCAGCCGTTTCGGGGTCTATAGGTAACGGACACACACACACACACACACACACAAAGTTCCATTTATAAATAAACTTAAGTACATAGAAGAAATTATTTCTCGCTAAATAGATTGTTTAAAAATGTTTTCGAGTTGAAAAAATGCGCTATTTCTATTTGTTGTTCAGTCCAAAACCTGATGTGACGCCCTCGTAAATTTTGAAGTTGGGGTGTCTGTCTGGATCCCCTTCCCTTCCTAGATAAAGGGCCAGCAGATAAGCATCAAAATATAATCACATTTCAAGGTGGTTAGAGAGAAGGAAGTGATAAGTCACAGGAAGAAGCGGAACCTGTTGTCTGCAGAAGGCTTTAAAATCTTCAAGCAAGAACTAAATATTTAAAACAAAACAAACTGACAAAAAGGCAGAACAAGGACCCAGAAGAGAAATCATTTTGTGGCTTTCATAATCAAAAAAGAACTAAACATGTTAATAGAAGTATAAAAGTGTGTGCGTGTATATATATATATATATATATATATTCAGTTAAGTGGCATACTTCATACACTGTTGGGCGATCACATGAACCATGACTGACTAGGCAGAAGGTATTCCCGCAGTTGGGTGCCACTTTTTTTTTTTTTTTTTTTTTTTTCGGTAGACTGGTTGCCAATGAAGGCTAGAACCCAATCTGTCCTGCTATTCAACCCCCATAACTCTAGATGGATTCGTAACTTTCCCAAGAGTGATTGCGCCGAACTCAGCCTTCTTTCAGAATCCTCATTCCGTGCTGATATCATTTGCATCACACACATACATACAGATTATATATATATATATATATATATATATATATATATATATGACCTGAAGAACTGTAGTGTGAAACCGCGGTAGGTTTTGGCTCGCGTTTAGATTTTTTTTTATATTTGTAGCTCTAAGTTCGTACTTTCGTACTATGTATCGAGCACATTATTCTTAAGGTTTCGTGTTTTTTTTTTCTTTCTAACGGGTACTCGTCGTTTTGTGCTTGTACGCCGTTGGTTTCTTTTTTTGCCCCCCCCCCCCCCCGTCCTTGGAAGAGATTCTCTTCTGGGGGTTTAGGATAATTAAATTACAGTTAAGTTAACGCCAGTTCTAGCGGTTTAGTTTCTTATAATTGGTGTTGGTTTCACTGTGATTAGTAATATCTATATCTAATATATATATATATATATATATATATATATATATATATATATATATATTATATAATAAATAATATTGAAATCAAGGAAATATATGAATATATATATATATATATATATATTGTATAATAAATCCAATATTGAAATCAAGGAAATATATGAATATATATATATATATATATATATATATATTGTATAATAAATCCAATATTGAAATCAAGGAAATATATGAATATATATATATATATATATATTGTATAATAAATCCAATATTGAAATCAAGGAAATATATGAATATATATATATATATATATATTGTATAATAAATCCAATATTGAAATCAAGGAAATATATGATATATATATATATATATATATATATATTGTATAATAAATCCAATATTGAAATCAAGGAAATATATGATATATATATATATATATATATATATATATATATATATATAATAAATTATATTGAAATAATAAACCAATATTAAATCAAGGAAATATATGATATATATATATATATATATATATATATATATATATATATTGTATAATAAATCCAATATTGAAATCAAGGAAATAATATGATATATATATATATATATATATATATATATATATAATAAATCCAATATTGAAATCAAGGAAATATATAATTAATATATATATATATATATATATATATATATATATATATATATATATATATATAATAAATCCAATATTGAAATCAAGGAAATATATGAAAATATATATATATATATATATATATATATTGTATAATAAATCCAATATTGAAATCAAGGAAATATATGAATGTATATATATATATATATATATACATTCATATATTTCCTTGATTTCAATATATATATAATCTTGCTTTATTATTAATTTATTTTTTTAAATAAAGCACACAAAAACAGTTTTGTGCAAAAAAGTTTCGTCTTGTAAAATATTGTATTTCTTTTATTGTTTGGGAATAAATGTTTGTTCTTTTAAAATTTCCCGTAGGAGTTGAAATTCTTGTTTGCAGACTTTCTTCATCGCGCTTCGGGGAAAAGAGAGCGAAGATCCTTTTATACGTTCCCAGCGTTGCGTAGAAAGGCTACCGACCTTTTCAACTCGTCCAATCGCTATGAGTAGAAAAGCGTGTCGTTACGTCGTACGCATTGCCACACGGAACTACGGTAATACCAATTATCGCCCGGTTCACACTCCACCCACGTCTATTGAACAGGTGTAGAGGCTCATTCCTTGTTCCCTGTTTAGGATGTGGTTTCCGGCTTTCTCTTTCCCAATCTTTCCACTTTTCTCTTTTGTTAATTTTTTTTCAATTGGAGTAGATAGACTGAATTATCGCCCGGTTCACACTCCACTCACGTCTATTGAACAGGTGTAGAGGCTCATTCCTTGTTCCCTGTTTAGGATGCGGTTTCCGGTTTTCTCTTTTCCAATCTTTTCACTCTTTTCTTTTTTTCTTTTTTTTTCAATTGGAGTAGATAGACTAAACTATCGCCCGGTTCACACTCCACCCACGTCTATTGAACAGGTGTAGAGGCTCATCCCTTGTTCCTTGTTTAGTATGTGGTTTCCGGCTTTCTCTTTTCCAATCTGTTCACTCTTACGTAGCCCCCTGCACACCAGTGGCCTTACCGCCTTGCTTGGGGTGATGTGATTATAAAAAAAAAATAAATAAAACTATGACTCATGTGATTAAACCTATTTAGGTGAAAAGTTTTTAATGACTTTTCGTGTTTAAACTGAGTATATTTTTCATGTGAAATGTTAATATTTTAAATTAACAATTTAAGTTTGTAAATGTATAATTTTGCCGTCAGAGAGACGGCGAAGACCGAACAAGTTGCATAAATCAGGAATGTGTCAATGCATCCCCCGTCAATGTGTTTGATTTTATTTTCAGATATTTTTGGTTATGTTCCTTAATAGATATCGGCTCGGAATGGGAAATCAGTATGGCCGAGTTTTAATTCCAGTTGAATTCGTGCATTCACTTAGCCGCAAATACCCTTGGGGTGGGGAGGTATGAATCCATCTCTTCTCCCCCAGCTATGGGTTAAATAGCAAGACATATTGGGTTTTATATCCTTGGTTGACAACCAATCTACCGTAGAAAGAAATGGCAACCTACTGCGGGAAAATCTTCTGCCTAGTTAGTCATAGATTGAAAGAGACATGGTCGCCCAAGCCTGTATCGTGTATAGCCCTCAACTCACCGACCGATTCAAACGCCAGTTTTTGATCTGAATATTTAATCAATTTCCCTTCCCATCCGTCGTTTGTCAACCTTCCTCTTTTGACTCACAGCCATTTATCGATCTCTTAGAAAACCGTCTTGATGTCTACAAATTTGGAGACACCTGGTTTAATTCAACAGTTTCTTCTGTAAAATGTTGTTTTAATGATAGGCTTCTAAAACGAAACCTTTTCATAGGTGTCACCTGATAAACCGTTTGCTTTTTGTTCCCTGTACATAGCTAAGGATGCTGCGAATATTATGGATCGAACATGTGAGCAATGATGAGGTTTTGGAAAGGGTGGAAACGAAAAGGAAATTCATGCTGAGCATCAGGAAGAGACAGCTAAAGTTCTTGGGACATGCAATGAAGGAACGAGGGCCTGGAGAACCTGATACTAACAAGCAAGATAGAGGGGGGAGAGACAGGGGAAAGTAGCGGATAGCATATTTGAAGGACCTGATTAGGTGGATGACGGAACGAGGGTTGCGTGGTTTAACAGGAGAAAGGGTGCTAAGAGCCACCAGGGATAGAGAGATGTGGAAAGCCATGGTCGCCTACGTCCTGAAAGGACAGGGCACATAGAAGAAGCTAGAAATTATCAGATTCTTTTCTATGGCAATACTGCTTGTTCGGTTTTATTTTATTACCGTAAGCGCTTGAGTTCAGAATCGTGTCCCTATTTCTATGACGTCATTCGTTACTTGATAATTTTGTAACTAATCAACTCAGTTTCCTACTTAAAAATGTTGGTTAGCGTCATTTGATCCTTTAATGTCGTTCCTTAGATAATATTTAGAATGTCTTAGTAAGGTGAAGGCTTTCGGGTAACTCGGCGAGTTGCAGACTCATTATTCAATATGCTTTTGGATTCCAAACATATCATTTACAGAAATTTACGTCAGCGTATTGCGATATTAGTAAGATAACATTGTGTGTGTGTGCGCACGCACATGAATGTTTACCTGCACACACTAGGAAAGTAGAAAAAAAATCAACGTTGCACCAGGGAAAAGTGTGTGTGTGTGTGTGTGTATACACATTGTGTGTGTTTAGGCAGCATTTTTTCATTGATGCATATTTCATTAAATAATATAGACAAATTTTGTCTATTTTATGTAAAATTTATTTTCATATTGTCTGATAATGCTATTAAGCTTATTAAATGAAGAAAAAAAAATGAAAATATTGAAACAACATTTTATAACCCAATGTAAGCTTTGGGCTTACATAAGCCATTTTCAAAGATGTCAATTGCATTATAGTATAACAATTCACGGACAAACAATAATGATAGTCTGTTTTTGTTTACGTGGAATGTTTCCAAGCAACACTGTCATTCTTTGTTCGTGAATATATATATATATATATATATATATATATATATATATATATATATAATCGTGTCACCCCAAGCAAGGCATTCCACTGCCACTATAGCGCAGGGGGTTACATAGAGGGATTGGGTATAGGAAAGGAGGGTGATAGACGACTTAGGATGTACATAGGGAGAGAGTTGGAGAGAGTGGGTGTGAGTTAGTGTATTAGGAGGTGTCTATTGACCTTACATTTAAACTCCTGGAGTTTGTAGCCATCGGGGAAGCAAGCATGCGGTAGGGAATTCCACAGGCGGGAAGTGCGAGAAAAGAAATTGTCGGAGTAGAAATTGCGGTTACATTTCATCGGTTTCACTGTAAAAGGGTGGGACCTAGTTGCCAATCCAGTATCTCGTGCAAATTCACATCTAGGGGGCACCAGTGTTTTAAGTTTGTCAGAGCAGATGCCATGCAAGTATTTATAGAAGAGGCACAGGGAAACCACGTCACGCCGGTGAGAGAGATATTGCAGATTCTTCGTTGTACTTTGTCAAGAACCCCGAGGAGAATAGAAGGGGCACCCGACCAGATGTGGCAGCAGTACTCAATACACGGGCGGATGGTGGATTTATATAATTGCAGGATAGTTTCAGACGGAAAGAATTTCCGGGCCCTGCACAGAAAGCCGACTTTCATAGGTGCGGATTTAGCTATGGATTCGACGTAGTCATTCCACTTGAGGTCCGCTGAGTGTCAGGCCAAGCAGGCGTAGTGATTTACTCTCTGGGAGGCAAGCCTGTTCCATGCTAATGGGAGGGAGGTGCGGTTGTCTGTGGTGGTTAATTGACAGCAGCTTCGTTTTGGAAGAATTGAATTTTACAAGCCATTCGTACCCCAATCCACCACGGATTGGAGGTCCTTCTCGAGGGTCGCCTTGTCACCTACATCAGATTTTTGATCGAGGCGAGAGTAAACTGTGGTATCATCGGCATACATGCCTAATATATATATATATATATATATATATATATATATATATATATATATATATATATATAATTTTTTTTCCAAGTGGATTTGCTTATTAGAAAAATGAAAAGTCACTAAGGTGGAGGCGAGCGGTCTGAGGAATATTGTTCTTAGCCAAAAACTGCTACATAATTTATGGTCACTGATGGAAACCCTGATGTGGTTTGACGACCACACTCTACACACTTTCCTTCGCAGCACTGCGATAAACAACGAAAATAAGCAAGAACGTTACAACTTAGTGTGCATGCGCACTGAGTTCAAGGGTCACTTTTTCTCTGTTACCATAGCATAAATCCGGATACTTTTTGATCAACCCTCTTACACTTTAGATTATAGTCATGAATTAAGATTCGGGGGAGCTTTTTTTTCATGAGAGGCGGAGAGAGGATGTCCAAAGTAATGGAAGCAGTCAAGGCTTTTCAGGATGATACTGCACCCATTCATATTGCTTAAGCTGTAGCATAATGGTACGAGGAACATTCTAGTGAAGTAGAACATCTTATCTGGCCACCACAGTCTCCAGATCTCAACATCATTGAAAAATATATGGTTAGAAAAAAACAAGTGAGACGTCGATATCCTCCACCATCATCATTGAAAGGATTGTTTTAGCTGAAGAATGGATAAAAATTCTTCTGAAAATAATTCAAACTTGAAATTTCAAGATGTTTCCATTATTTTGTCTACCCTGTGTGTGTGTACGTACGTACGTTATAATAAAAAGAAATGTTTGCAAAAATACATTTTATCAGTGAAACCTCTGAAAAAAAACCTTGGCGCTAAACATTATCACAATTCACACACACACACACACAATTACAAAAAAGTGAAAAAATACGTAGATTAAAAACCCACTGTTCAAGCACTTCCTTTTATAAAGAGTACTCGATACAGAGTAGAGCTTAATATCGTAATTTTGTTATTACAATGGTTTATAAAAGCATTATATCACTACATAAAAAATTTTCATGTTTCAGAATAAAACTGTTCCCCTTCAGATATGTTAAAATAAATGGTGAAAATGATTTATTTTTAAAATATAAGATAAATTCGTGGTTATTTAGAAAATTAGGGAGTGGTAGTTGGAGAAAAAGCTTTAGGTGTGTCAATATTGTTCAATCAAAAATAAGAATTATGTAATCATGGAGATTTAATATTTGGATTATGAAAGTGGGCAGGATTGCTTGAATCTAGACATGTCATTGTTTAATTTTGTCTGGATAAGATACATAGTGGGACCTTAGATTTTTTTTAAAAAAATGGACAGACAGTAATTTTTAACAAGAGGTTGGATTTTAGTTTTTTTATTTATGAACTAGCAGTATAGCCCGGCGTTGCTCGGGTGTAATGAAAGTTTTAAAACTAATCCATGGTCCTAGAGCTCGGACTCTTTGGACGTTGGCACGAAAGACTAAAAAGCAATAGTTGTTTCCAGTTAAAGCGAAACCCTATACTGAAAGAAAAATGAAGGGATGTAAGTCAAATTTTGATTTCCTGGTATCGATATCAAATAAATCT
This sequence comes from Ascarosepion bandense, assembly GCA_037127315.1. NCBI lineage: Eukaryota > Metazoa > Mollusca > Cephalopoda > Sepiida > Sepiidae > Ascarosepion > Ascarosepion bandense. The sequence goes on from JBBBDQ010001309.1 coordinate 541,258, forward strand.
TTTTCGTCGTAAACTGAATTTTGAAGGCTAAATAAGTCCTCTGAGTAAATGGTATCATGGCTTAGACTAAGAACTACAATTATACCTACTAAGAGCCAAACCCGAAGCAAAAACTAAAATAAAAGGGCTGAAAAACTGATTTTGATCAGACCCGGTATATATTATCGATTTTCTGCACCATTGTAAGAACTGCAACCATGAAACTTCTGAATATCGTTTCTTATGTCTTTGTCTGTGAGTGTATGAAATTTGATTAAAATCGGACCACTCCTTCTATAACCCGATTTTTTCGATTATCGATATTTATCGGGGAGTACCTCGACACAAAACCTAGCTAAGAACACTCGCAGACGCTTATAGTACAACTGTGTAAGTTTAAGAAAATCAGTTCAGTCGTTTTGGAGTCTATAGGTAAGGACACACACACACACACACACACACACACACACACACACAGAGTTTCATTTATAAATAAGTTTAGATAGATTTTTACTATCTATGAGTAAAGGAGCTGGAAGCTTATGGTCAGAATTAAGATTCAATAATTATGGTATACTTAATTATCTTGTATTATTTATTTTAGTAGAATAATTTTCATTTTTTTAAATTATGTTAGATTATAAGTTATAAATGAAACATTGTAATGAATCAAATTTTTATAAAAAATTGTCTGAGTAAGTTACTTAGTGGGACCACATAATAATTAAATAGATAAATCATTTTTAACCGCAATCCAACTTGTCAACAATTATATTTGAAGCAAGAAATAATTTTACAGTAATTTTTAGCAACACAGTTTTGTGGTTATTTTTTGTTATCACAACTCACAACCTTGAAGATGATCTCGGAAGGAGATTGAAAGTACTTGGAACATTGAGAATGATATCTGTCAACGTTACAGCTCATTTCTGACATCTTTTAATTATAATACGCGAAAGATTGTTTGCAGTTTATATATAATTCCCGGTGGAAATCTTTTTTATTTGTACGCTTTTTTTTTTCTTTTCTTATTGGTCGAAAAATTGCCAACGGCATTTGGATTTGCTACAAAAGATTAGAAGTTCATCATTTGAAAAGCGCAGAGAATCCGTGTTTAAATTTCTTTCCTACATCTGAATTGAATACGTTTTTTCCCTCCTCTCATAAGGAAATTCTTCACAAATAATTATTTTTCTTTGTTTCCGCATTCTTTTCTCTCTGCGATTTTCGGGTCGATAGAAAAATTTACCGAAACCTCAACGATTTTACTCCTATTTTTAAAAACCGGATTTTCTAATGATGAATAACCCAGGAAAAAATAACGTCGCTACTGAATATTTTAATGCATTTGTTTGAACATTATTTTTAATAGATACTTCTATTTCAGTAGACACTGTTTTTAATTAAATCGGTTATATATATATATATATATATATATATATATATATATATATATATATATAATCTCTACCGGTCTAAATATTTTTGAGAGATTTTGTTAGGAAAATGTCATACAGTAGGATTCGAACCTGCGACCCCGAAAAACTTCGTGGAAGCCATTAATTGATCTAATATATGTGCATTTCGTTCTAACCACGAATGACTTCACAGTTCAAACGAAGCTGAATTAAGCTTTATTACACAAATTTTCGATTTTCCTAACCAAATTGCTAAAGAAAAAAAAAAAAAACCAGGCCTCTGTGTGTGTGTGTATATATATGTATATATATATATATATATATATATATATATATATATATATATATATATATATAATTTTCTGTTTAATTAAAAACAGAATATATACTCAAATACGAGTATCGATTAAAATTAATGTCCAAATAGATTAAAATATGGAAGTTGTTAATCCATTTTGTAAATCTCCGGAACTTGCAGTAAACAATACTGAATGTTTACTTCTTGAGTTCTGAGATGAGGTAGTATTGACACTATTTACATTATTCGGACTATTGTTTTCATCTTCACTGCCATGTTTGCTAACCACATATGAAGCGAGAAAAGGGATTACCGCCCCCTATGGGATCAAACTGAAATTATAAAGAACGCCACTGGAAACTACGTAAACTTAAGGAACCAGCACTTATATTACGCTACCAAAAAAATCTAAGCCGACCAAGCATAGAAATGAATACAATATGTTAAGTGCCATTCGTGATACACGCTTGGGCGATCACATCTCTTTCGATCCATGACTGACTAGGGGGAAGGTTTTTCTTGCGGTAGGTTGCTGTCTCCTTCTACAGTAGACTGGTTGCTGTCTCCTTCTACAGTAGACTGGTTGCTGTCTCCTTCTACAGTAGACTGGTTGCTGTCTCCTTCTACAGTAGACTGGTTGCTATCTCCTTCTACAGTAGACTGGTTGCTATCTCCTTCTACAGTAGACTGGTTGCTATCTCCTTCTACAGTAGACTGGTTGCTATCTCCTTCTACAGTAGACTGGTTGCTATCTCCTTCTACAGTAGACTGGTTGCTATCTCCTTCTACAGTAGACTGGTTGCTATCTCCTTCTACAGTAGACTGGTTGCTATCTCCTTCTACAGTAGACTGGTTGCTATCTCCTTCTACAGTAGACTGGTTGCTATCTCCTTCTACAGTAGACTGGTTGCTAACCGACGCTATGTGACCCATACCTGGAATGAAAGATGAATTCATACATTTTTTTTGCGTGTAAGTGAATGCAACGAATTCAACTGGAGTTCAAACTCGGTTCTCCGATTTCCAATGCACCACAACGCGCACCAGACCTCAAAGAAAAGATAGCAACTGATGTAGCATTTAAATTTGACAAAAAGAACCCAAAATGCCAACGACAGTTCGGAGAAAATAAAATAAAACGGGTAATGAAATTTGAATACCTGGGAAGCATTTTGGCAGTGAATGGAAAGTGCAACATTGAAATCATGGTCAAGGACACATTTCAAAAGCTGAGTACTGAGAAATATGAAAATTTCATTGTTTACAATGAAAAAGTGCTGGACTGCTGTGTGATATGTGTCCTTCTGTATGGTAACGGATGTTGGACGACCTCATCAAGGATGAAGAGGCTCGAGGTACCAGAAGTGTGGTTCTACAGAACGCTACTGAGGATACCATAGACCGAACATGTGAGCAATGACACGGTGTTGGAGAGGATGCAAACGAAAAGAACACTCATAATAAACATCAGAAAGAGACAGCTGAAGTTCCTGGGACACGCAATGAGGAAAGAGGGTCTGGAGAATCTAATACTCACAGGACGGATAGAAGGAAAGAGAGGCAGGGGAGGGGAGCTCGAGACAGATTTGATAGGCTCGAGGAAATGGATGGCAGAGTTTGGGTGATATAACAAGAGACAAGGACAAATCGAAGCCCATGAAGAAATAGTCGACAGGAAAGAAAGAATCCTGAAGAGATTTCTGTAAGCGTAGAATTCCAAGAGAAGAAACTATCAGAATGGAACTTACTCTAAATAATTGCAACAGTAAAATAGGGAGATTTTTCTGCCAATCTAATCTATGTGCCGTCTTTCTTCATAACGTAGACGATCATGGCCCTCCACATCTTCCTGTTTTTTATCTCTTAATATATTGTCTGATTTCTCACAAACCATTCTCTGCCATTCATTTGCTTAAGCCCATTAAGTATGTCGTGCATTCTGTTTTTCTCTTTCTCTCTCTATCCGTCTTGTGAGTATCGTATTCTCCAAACCTATTTTCCTCATTACCTGTCTCAGAAGTCAGTCAGTTAAGTGCCATACGTGATGCACGCTTTGGCGATCATGTTTCGAAAGAGACATGATTAACTGGGCAGAAGATTTTCCTGCAGTAGGGTGCCATTGCTTTCTGCGATAGTGATTGCTAGCCAAGGCTATAGAACCCAATCTGTTCTGTTATTTGACTCACAGCTAAAGAAGGAAGAGATGTATTATATTATTAAGTAGTAATTAGTGGGGGATCAGTTTATTACTCCTTAACAATTTAAAACTGGTCCCCCGTTTTATGTCCAGTAGTAGCTTTAATCATGTTTTCAACTATTATATTCAGTCAGTCAGTTAAGTGCCATACGTGATACACGCTTTGGCGATCATGTCTCGAAAGAGACATGATTGACTAGGCAGAAGATTATCCCGCAGTAGGTTGCCATTGCTTTCTGCTGTAGACTGGTTGCCAGCTAAGGCTATAGAACCAAATCTGTCCTAATTTTTAACCCCTAACTGGAGGGAAGAGATGGTTTAATACCTTTCCTAAGGGTATTTGTGCGTAAGTGAGTGCAATGGATTCAAATGGAATTCGAACTCAGCACCCCGATTTGTCGTTCAGAGTTCATATGCACTGCACCACAACACACATCCAGAAGTACTGCGCTTAAAATCGTGAAGTCGCCATATTAAAGAGGGAAACTCATCAGTTATTAGAATTAAAATATAAAAATTTTACTATTTTTCTTACTGTTTTTATACAGGGTTCATTATATTTGTCTCGAGAAGAAAATGGAGGCGAAACGTTATTAATCTTCTAATTCATTCATTTACTTAGATCACTGGTGCCCCCTAAATACCTGCAGTCTCTCTCTCATCAGCGCGACGTGGCTCCCCTGTGTCTCTTCTATAAATACTTTCACGGCTTCTGCTCCGATGAACTTAGATCACTAGTGCCCCCTAAATACGTATTTGAACGAGATACTAGATTAGCAACTAGATCCCACCCTTTTACAGTGAAACCGATAAAATGCAGCCGTAACTTCTACTCCAACAGTTTCTTTCCTCGCACTTCCCGAATGTGGAATTCTCTTCCAAACGATTGCTTCCCCGACGGCTACAATCTCCAGGAGTTTAAATGTAAGGTCAATAGACACCTCCTAACACACTAACCTGCTCCCATTCTATCAAACACTCTTCCCATCTGCCCAACCCTCATCCTCGGTATCCTTACTTATCTGTCACCTTCCTCCTGACATTCCCTATGTCTAACCACTCCTCCTCTTTACCTTCCCCTATGTAGCCCCATGCGCAATAGTGGCAGTGGAATGCCTTGCTTGGGGTGAGATGATTAAAAAAAAAAAAAAAAAAAAAAGGACTAGTGGAACCTGTGGAATTTCCACGGAAGGATACTTATGATTTTCTGGAAAAATTTTACTTTGTCATACTACAAATGATAGTAACGTCTTCAAAGCTACTTTACTGTAATTTTATATTAAGCGGCATATACACAGACCATAAACAAAATAATGTACGCTATTTTGAGAGAGATTTTGAAGGAGAAAATGTTTTTTTTTTTTTTTTTTTATTACTGAAAAGTCATGGCTCCTGTGTCCATTATAAACAGAAAAAACCAACTGAGTAATGGCCAAGGGTGTAAAGGCCAGAAATTTCGTTTTTTAGGTCGCGGGATACAACAAACCTACCTATTTTTGCTATATTGTACAGCACACACACACACACACACTTACTGCTACAACCAGCAGCTTAAGTTGCTACTGATACGGTAATGCTATAGGCTCTCTCCTCCTACTTTCTCACTCTTTACTACCCTTCCGTTTGGCAAAGGTGACAGGCTGAGGAGATTATAAAGAGATAGATGGCGGGGGAAAAAGGCTCGCGGAGAGAATAAGTATGTTATCTTTCTTCAGTGGCATAGCGAACGGATGAACTAAGGAAGGAACAAGCAGAATTATAATATAGATATTTTTGCGATTGAGAGAACCTTCCTAGGTGGAAAAGATATTCTTTGGCGTGAACATTGTCTCTTCTTTCTTTACTTTTCAGTATTTGTGTAGAAAGACGACGCACTTTTTCATATTTAAATTGTTGAACCTAGACTGGCCTATTCGCTATGAATATCGACGTTCTGCTTGCAGGAAGAGTGGTAGCGTTGTGTTGAGTTGGACTCATTGCCGCACTGAAATACGGTATTCATTATTATTATTGCATCCCTACCCATGTAGTTATCTCGTTTTAACTTAGAAAGTTAAGTGTTCACCTCTTCTGTAGACTGGTATTGAGCACATAACTCTTTGGGTCAAGTCGCTGGAACTAACTAACATCTGTATCCACTGGGCCATGTTTCATTGAGGTTGTATTTGTGAGTTCAATACCAGGCTACTGCAGTGGTGCAGAAATAACTTAGTTACTTTAACGGGAGATAACTCATTACTACCAGAAGTGTGTGTGTGTGTGTTTTAAATCATCTCACCCCAAGCAAGGCATTCTACTGCCACTGTTGTGCAGGGGTTTACATTGGGGAAAGTGAAATAAGAGAGGTTATTTATAGGAAATGTCAGGAGGAGGGTAATAGACGGATGAGGATACCGAGGATAGGGGTGGAGTAGATGAAAGAAGAGCTTGAGAAAATGGATGCGAGTTAGTATGATAGTAGCTAGCTTTGCACAAGGAATGAGAATGATAAACCTCAGGGTTCGATTCGAAATTCCTAGCATCTGAAGAAGGCCAGAACGTACAGCGACCGGAAAGTTGGAAAAATAAGAGATGAGAACACTAGTCCGAAAAATGTAAATAGTGTATTGAACAAGTTGTATATAAATCCGAAATGTTTTAGTGTATACCTATAAATATGTATTTTGTTTTATTTTAGGTAATTTTATTTCTTATCTTTTTCTTTTTTTGGTGGTGGGGGACTCAAAATATAAAATCTCTTAGGGGCTTGTCAAACTCCGTCAGTGAGAGGAATGGAAAACATAAAACAGGTTTCAGGAAGACAACATAAATGTTGCATTTAAATTTTTGAAGATCGTAGGTGACAGGGAAGCCGGAAGAGTTTCGTAAGCGAGAAATGTAATAGAAGAAACTGTTAGCATAGAAGTTGCGGTTACATTTGTTTTAGCAGTAAACCGATGAAACCTAGTTGTCAATATGATCTTCTATGTGTCCTGTCCCTTCAGGACGTAGGCGATCATGGCTCTCCACGTCTCCCTATCCCTTGTGGCCCTTAGTATGTTTGTTCCTGTTACTCCTGGCAACCCCGTTCCGTCATCCACCCGACCAGGCTCTGTAAATATGTTATCCGCTGCCTTCCTCTGTCTCTTTCCCTCTACCTGGCCAGTCAGTATCAGGTTCTCCAAGCTCTCCTTCCTCATTGCGTGTCCCAGAAACTTCAGTTGTCTCTTCCTGATGCTCGGTATTAATTTCCTTTTGGTTGCCATTCTTTCCAACACCTCATCGTTGCTTGCATGTTCAGTCCACGATATCCGCAGCATCCTTCTGTAGAACCACATTTCCGCTGCTTCCAGTTTTGTCTTCATTTTTGATGATATTGTCCAGCACTCACTGCCGTATTGAAGAACTGACATCACATAGCAATCCAGCACTCTTTTCTTTGTTTCTAGTGAAATTTTCCTGTCTGTTAGTACTTTGCTCAGCTTCTGGAACGCGTCCTTTGCCATGCCAATTCGCCTTCTGATCTCTGTGTCGCACTTTCCATCTCCTGTTAGAACACTTCCTAGAGATTTAAATTTTTGCACCTGCTTTATTCTGGTAGCCCCCACCTGTATTTGGCATTTTGGGTTGCACCTTTTGCTGATGACCATTCATTCAGTTTTCTTAAAGTTTAATTGTAGTCCTTTTTTGTCACTCTCCACCGCTACCTTCTGTAGGAGGTCCTGCAGTTCCCTTTCTGTGTCTGCAATCAGCACTGTATCATCTGCATACCTTATGTTGTTCAAGTTGTGGCCTCCAATAGCAAATCCTGGCGTGTCGTCTAGGGTCCTCTAAATGTTCACGCTGTACAGGTTGAACAAATCCGGTGGAAAGACACATCCTTGTCTTACGCCTCTTTCTATCTTTGTAAATCTACTGAGATCATTACCTGTCCGTATGCAGGCCGTTTGCTGCCAGTAGAGATTCTTGATTACTCTTATGTCTTTCCCGAAAATGTCTAGGCTGCCGAGCGTCTCCATCAATTCTTTGTGTCGTATCTTGTCGAATGCCTCCGCATAGTCAATGAAACATAGGTATAAGTCTTTCTTCATTTGTATTGCCCTTTCGGAGAGCATACTAATCATGAATATGGCGTTCCTTGTTCCAGTGTCTTTGACGAACCCGCACTGTTCATGCCCTATCTCTGCCCTGATTCTGCTCCTCGTTCTATTCATCAGGATTCTGACAATCGGTTTTGTGATGTGACTTAGTAAGCTGATAAGCTGATAGTTCTGTGTAGTTCACACTTGTTTGCACCTGGTTTCTTCGGCAGTGCTATAAATATCGACTTACGCTTAAATTCGTAAGGTCGAATTATCAGAAGAAAGATCGTAGCCAAGATATTATTCTTTACTTTTTTTTTTTTTTTTTTTTAAAGACTCACGAAAGCCACATATCGGCAATATGAGTGAAGCAGAGATGCCAGGTTAGAATCGATAACATTACATACCCTTTGGATTTTAACTGGAATTTCAATTAATATATATATATATATATATATATTAATCATCCACATACAAGCCTGTTTCGCTGTATCACAGCTCATCAGTGTGGCTAGACGCATCCACTTGCTTCTGGCCGGGATCGAAACTCAACCGATTTGGTGTCAGTCAGAGTCGCTACTCCCTAAGCCATCGACGCATGGAATCAGAGAAGGGAAATTTTAACTTGTTGTGTATAAGCTGTGTATACACACGCCAGTCACCGAGATAACTCTCTTCATTTCTGAAGAGTCACGCATATAGTAGAAGTGGAAATTGTTTTAAAAATTTTATTCTCCAGAGAGCTCAATCGTAATGAGAGCATAAGGAGCACTAGACTAGACATGGAAGCAATATTCAATACACGGAAGAATGGCAGATCTTTTTTTTTCTTTTTTATAATTATATCGCCCTAAGCAAAGCAGTGTGTAGGGGGAAAAGTTATGGGAAAGGGTGACATTATAGGAGGTGTCAGGAAGTCGGTAAAAGAACGATGAGAATACTGATGAGAGTGGAGTGGACGGAGAAAGGAACATGAGAGAAAGTTATGATAAAGAGTGACAGGTTATAGGGGGTGTCAGGAAGTGGGTAAGAGAAGGATGAGAATACTGATGAGAGTGGAGTGGACGGAGAAAGGAACATGAGAGAAAGTTATGATAAAGAGTGACAGGTTATAGGGGGTGTCAGGAAGTGGGTAAGAGAAGGATGAGAATACTGATGAGAGTGGAGTGGATGGGGAAAGAAGCATGAGAGAAAGGATGCAGGTTAGTGAGATAGGAGATGACTATTGACTTTACATTTAAATTATTGGAGATTGTAGCTATTGGAAGCAAGTAAACAGAAGGGAATTCCACAGGCGGGAAGTGCGAGAAAAGAAGCTGTTAGAGTAGAAATTGCAGTTACTTTTTATCGGTTTCACTGTAGAAGGGTGGAGCCTCGTTGCTAATCTTGTGGCTTGAGTAAATTCATACATAGGGGACATTCATCGGAGCAGAAGCCGTGAAAATATTTGTAGAAGAGACACAGGGAGGCCACTTTGCGCCGGAGAGAAAGTGACTGTATCTGAGCTGCCAAGTCGAGATCGATCACATTACAGATTCTCCGTTGGATTTTGTCAAGGACCTCTCAGTGGATAGCAGGAGTACTCGACCAGATATAGCAGCAGTATTCAATGCACGGGCAGATGGTAGATTTATTTATGTGCAGGATGGTTTCAGACGGGAAAAAATTTCCTGGCCCTGCACAGAGAACTGACCTTCTAAGCAGCAAATTTAGCTATGGATTCTATAGTCATTCCACTTAAGGTCTGTTGTGAGAGTTAACCCAAGGAAGCGCAGTGTTTTGCTTTCAGAGAGAGTAGCCTGATCTATGCTAATGGGAGGTAGGAACGATTGTCTGTGGTGGTTAATAGATAGCAGCTTCGTTTTGGAAGCATTAAAATTCACGAGCCATTTTCTACCCCTGTCAAACCACGGATTGGAAGTCCTTTTCAAGCTCGGCAGCGAGGTTTGCTTTGTCAGACTCGGCAGATTTTTGATCGAGTCGAGAGTAAACCGTAGTGTCATCGGTGTATACGTCTACTTAAGATCTTCAATTATATGGCACGCTACTTTTTTTTAGCAGCAGACCTATCAATTAGATTCTACTTAATGTTGACCGGGGAAGTCAATGAGTTACGGAGGTTAGCTTTAGCGATATTCGTTAAAGACAAAATGGCTCTTTTCGATGAATAAGACAAGTTTCATCTTGGAGGCATTAAACTTTACAAGTCATATCTTATCTCTGTTAAACACTGACTGAAGATACTTTTCGAGGGCATACCTATCGGAGTCGGTATTAAGATATGAGTTAATTGTCATCAATGTGAATGCTGAGTTGAGGTTTGATGACAACGGAAAGGTCGTTGAAGATCTGAAACAACGTAGGTTTAAAGAAATAGCTCTGGGGGAACACCCGCTTTGATGTGAATGGATCTGGATAAGTGGCAGTTATATTTGCTACAAAGTGTGAAGAAACTTGAGCCAAAGAAGGCGCAAAGGGTTCCTGTTCTGGAGGTTAGCATCAGTCATACCTGTGGAAGGAATAAAACATTGAGAAGGCCCCTTGTTTTTGTTGTAGCTGGAAGACATAGGGAATAGGTTAAATCACTTCTTTAGTGAATATATTTCGTTTTGGTTGTCTTGGACATTGAAGAGATAATTTTTTTTTTTTTTTTTAATCATATCACCCCGAGCAAGGCGATAACGCCACTGATGCACAGGGGGCTACGTAAGAGTAAAAAGATTGGAAAAGAGAAAGCCGGAAACCACATCCTAAACAGGGAACAAGGGATGAGCCTCTTCATCTGTTCAATAGACATGGGTGGAGTGTGAACCAGGCGATAGCACCTGTATATGAATTAGTTATTTGTATGTATTCATATTTCGATTAGATGCTTGTCGAAGCATAAAAACTCGTGCATTTATCTGAATGAGTGATTATATTGAGGAAAGAAAGTTTTTAATGTACTTGGACTGGCCTGTGGTGACCGATATAACTACAATTGCCATTTTTGTCTGGAGGAATATCAAAATGCTAAATCGTTTGATTGAAATACCAAATGTAAATTTTTTTTCAGATCCAGACACACGTTCTTTTGTACGTAAAATAAAAATATATATATATATATATATATATATATATATATATATATATATATAAAATGAACCAAAGGACTGACTTTAATCATTTCACCCCAAGTAAGGCAATAATACCACTGAAACCCAAGTGGTTACGGTGAGTTCTTCTATGTGCCCTGTCCCTTTCAGGACGTAGGCGATCATGGCTTTCCACGTCTTCCTATCTCTGGTGGTTCTTAGCACGCCTTCTCCTGTTACACCATGCAACCCTCGTTCCATCATCCACCTGATTATTCCTTCAAATATGTTATCCGTTAGTATCAGGTTCTCCAAGCCCAGGGACTTTAGCTGTCTCTTCCTGATGCTCAGTATTAATTTTCTTTTTGTTTCCATCATTTCTAGGACCTCATCATTGTTCACATGCTCGATCCATGATATTCGCAGCATCCTTCTGTAGAACCACATTTCAGTTTTCAGTTTTCCTTCATCATTCACTGCCAAATTGAAGAACTGACAACACATAGCAATCCAGTACTCTCTTTTTGGTTTCTAGCGAAATTATCCTATTTTTTATTACTTTTCTCAACTTCTGGAATGCTTCCTTCGCCATGCTAATTCGCTTTCGGATCTCTGTGTCGCATTTTCTGTTTTCTGTTATAACACTTCCCAGGTATTTAAAATTTTGTACTGGTTGATTCTAGTATCTCCGACCTGTAATTGGCATATTGGGCTGCCCTTTTTACTGATGACCATGCATTCGGTTTTCTTGCAGTTTATTTGTAATACTTTCTTGTCACTCTCTTCAGCTACCTTCTGTAGGATGTCTTGTAGTTTCCTTTCTGTGTCTGCTATCAGCACTGTATCATCTGCGTACCTTAGGTTGTTTAAATTGTGGCCTCCGATGATGAATCCAGGCATAACTTCTAGGGGGCTAAACAGATCCGGTGAAAAGACACATCCTTGTCTTACGCACCTTTCTATCTTTGTATATCTGCTGAATTCATTACTTGTCCGTATACAAGCTGTTTGCTGCCAATAAAGATTCTTGATTACTCTTAAGTCTTTCCCAAATATGTCAAGGCTGCCGAGCATCTCCATCAATTCTTTGTGGCGTATTTTTTCAAACGCCTTCGCATAATCAATAAAACACATGTATAAGTCCTTCATTTGTATTGCCCTTTTAGAGAGCATCCTAATCATAAGTATGGCATCCCTTGTTCCAATGTCTTTGACGAAACCTCACTGTTCTCGTACTATCTTTGGCCTGATTCTGCTTCTCGCTCTATTCATCAGGATTCGGACGATCAGTTTTGTTATATGGCTTATTCAACTGATGGTTCTGTGGAGTTTGTACTCGTTTGCTCCTAGCTTCTTAGGTAGTGCTATGAAGATCGACTTGCTGAGGTCCTTTGGTATTACACCACTATTATAAATTTAATTTATTATTTCTATAATTTTTCCCTATACCAAATTCTTCCAGGGCTATCAGCAGCTCTATGACTATGCCATTTGGTCCAGCTGCTTTGTTTCTATTCAGTTTGGCTATTGCAGATTCCACACCACACTTTAATATTTCCGGTCTGTCCTCATCTTTGCGTATTATTGGTTGCTCTCTTGTCGTGGAAAAGATCTTTTATATATTCTTCCCATCGTTGGAGTATTTCCTCATTCTCCAAAATGATTGTTCCATCCTTGGATTTTATACATCCTGTTGAAGAGCAGGTTTTTTGTCCTGTCAGTTCTTTTATTTCCTTATGCATCTCTGCTTTATTATTCCTGCTCAATCTCTCTACTTCTGCACACTTGTCATTGTGCCATTTCTCTTTAGCCTGTCTACATTTTCTTCTTATTTCTTTGTGTAGTTACCTGCACTCCATTTCATGTCTTGATATCATTTTATGCCTCCTTTGCATCATGTCCAGAATCTCTTCAGTCATCCACTCGTTTTTTTTTTCTGCGCTTAATTTCCTTTGAGGCAATGTTGTTTGCTGATGTCACTATTGCTTCCTTTAGCGAGTCTCATTTCGAGTGTCCTTTTCCAATTTTATTCGTGTTTGATTTTCACGCTGTTAGTGTTTTCTTTCTGTAGGTTGAGGTCATTCACGAGCGTGTTGTATTTCAGTTTTGGTGCTGCCCTAGGTTTCTTCAATCTCCAGAGTTTCCCCCTTTAGTTTGCAGATGCCTGGGTCGTGGTCACTTTCACAGTCAGCGCCTGGATAGGCTTTGCTTTGAACCACTGCATTTCTGAATCTGCTATTTATGGTTATGTAGTCTATCTGATTTTTTTTTTGTGTCACCTCCTGCGCTTCTCCATGTCCATAGACGTCGTGGGTGTTCTTGAAACATTATTATTAGCTGGTCATTTCTTGAAACAGTTATTACCTGGTCATTTGCTATGCACCATTCAACCCATTTTTCTCCTCGTTCGTTGCGGATTCCTAAACCAAAGTTGCCAGTTGTCATATCTTCCCTCTCCTTTCCTACTATGGCACTCGAATCTCCCATGGTGATCCTGATTTCTTGGATTTTACATTGAGCCTTGGCCTTCTTTAGAGTGGAGTAAAAAGATTCTATTTCTTCCTTGGTGCTTTGTGTTGTTGGTGCATAGATTGCTATGTTGAACGGTCTCCCTTTCAGTTTGACCAGGAGAACTCTTTCGGAGAACTGGCAGTATCCCAAAACACATTTCTTCATTTCTTTGTCCAGTATTAAACCGACTCCTTTTTCATTATTTTTGCCTCCTGCGTATATTATCCTATGCTGCTGAAGTCTCCATTATTTGGCCATCTGGTTTCGCATATTCCGATATTATCTCGGAAAGAGGTTGAAAGTACTTGGGTACCTCGAGAAATGTATGACAACATCTCTCAACGCTACAGCTCATTTCTGACATCTTTCAATTGTAATACACGAAAGATTATCCATGACAAACGGATTTTATTAAAAATAACCAGACCACTCTCATCAGTACTCTCTTCCCTCTCCTACTCTCTTCCTGACACCCCCTGCAACCTCTCACCCCTCAACATTCTTCCGATGTAACCCCCTGCACAACAGTGGCAGTAAAATGCCTGGGGCGACATGATTATAAAAAACGAAACAAAAAAACAATGTTTGCAATTTATTTAAGCTGACATATACAGCACAGACTCTGAATACATCATAAAAATTTTGTATGGGTTTCAGTAAATGACAAGAGATTTCAACAGGCTGTGTTGGGGTAGTTTCACTTAACATCACGCGTTATTGCAAAACTTTAATCTCTGGTCATGTTGTTAAATAGTCTCGTCAGAGCGAGACTGTCATATGGATCTCAAGCATAGCGTGAAACCCGTTCAGAAATATCTAAAGTGTCAGCTGTTTACAACTCTTTTCATAGACCTATTGTTAAAAATGGGTTTTAGCGAATGAAATCTGTAGGTCTTAGCGATGAACGTCTTTTTTTTTCAAAGCCTATATACTGACGTTACATGATCACAAAGAACATTACCAAGCAAAATCACTTGAAGACTTTTCAGCAACGAAAATTGACATCACTTGTAACTCGATGAGAAAATAATGATTTAAGATGTTGACATTATACACAGCTTCAGACAAAAGGTTTGTAAGGAAACCTCCATCAATACTGGAAAAAGCAATAAGTTATTGGTCTTGAAAACTTTAAAGAGAAATATTTCATAAATTTCAACAGATAACCGCCTGTCTATTGAATGCCGAATGCTTTTGTAAGACAAGGATGCATTTTTTTTTGTTTCCAAATTTGTTCGACCTCTTTTTTTTTGTTCGACCTCTTTTTTTTTTTTTTTTTTTTTTTTAAATCATATCACCCCAAGCAAGGCGATAACGCCACTGATGCGCAGGGGGCTACGTAAGGGTAAAAAGAATGGAAAAGAGAAAGCCGGAAACCGCATCCTAAACAGGAAACAAGAGATAGGCCTCTTCACCTGTTCAATAGACGTGGGTGGAGTGTGAACCGGGCGATAGTTTAGTCTATCTACTCCAATTGAAAAAAAAAATGTTTAGACTAGTAGTATAGCCCGTCGTTGCTCGGGTGTAATGAAAGCTTTAAAACTAATCCACGGTCCTGGAACTCAGACTCTTTGGACGTTGGCACGAAAGACTAAAAAGCAATAGTTGTTTCCAGTTAAAGCGAAACCGTAGACTGAAAGAAAAATGAATGGATGTAAGTCAAATTTTGATTTCCTGCTATCGATATAAAATAAGTTTTTTTCGTCGTAAACTAAATTTTGAAGGCTAAATAATCCTCTGAGTAAATGGTACCATGGTTGAGACTAAGAACTACAATTATACCTACTTAGAGTCAAACCCGAAGCAAAAACTAAAATTAAAGGGCTGAAAAAATACAGACATACAGGCAGATAGACATACACACACAAACATCTTGCCTTTATATATATATATATATATATATATAGTCATCCGCAGACAGATCTGTTTCGCTGTATCACAGCTCATCAGTGCGGTTAGACTCCGATAAACCAGACCGAATTGGCGTCAGTCGGCGATTCTACCTCTGGGCAATGGGCATTCGGTAGAAGAAGGCAGACTTTTTAGCGTGTATATTGTTATTATACCCGTCCAATAGCCAGAGTGCTCTAATCCATTACTGAATGAGCGATGCGTACATTATATATATAATCTATTTTCTGCACTATTGTAAGAACTGCAACTTTGAAACTTGTGAAAATCGTTTCTTATATCTTTGTCTATGAATGTATCAAATTTGATTAAAAGCGGACCACTCCTTCTATAACCCGATTTTTTCGATTTTCGATATTTATCGGGGGTGCCTCGACACAAATCCTAGCCAAGAACACTCGCAGACGTTTATAGTACAACTGTGTAAATTTTCAAGAAAATCGATTCTGCCATTTCGGAGTCTATAGGACACACACACACACACACACACACACACACACACACACACACAGTTACATTACACAAAAAGTTTAGATTACACTCCCCTTAATAAGATACGCGAGCTCCATACTCGATAGGCTTGGAATTCAGCTATATCAGTCACTAATCAAAAATGTTCCCGGAGGAGTGCTTATTTAAATCGTTATGCTTATTTTATCGGTTAAAAAACTGCCAAAGATCTTACTATTCGAGACAGCGTTTGGATTTGTTACAAAAGATTCTTCTTTGTACCGTGTGTTTTCAGGACGTAAGCGGTTATGGACCTTCAGTAATCACTAAACTTTATCGCTCTTAACACTTTTCCTCTTAGTCTCTCTCTCAAAACCTGCTCCGCCATCCACTTGCTCAAGCCCATCAAGTATGTCTCGCGTTGCTTTCCGCTGTCTCTCTTTTCCTCTAACCGTCCCGTGAGTATTATATTCTCCAAGCCCTCCTTCCTCATTGTGTCCCAGTATTTCCACACACACACACACACACACACACATATATATATATATATATATATATATATATATATCTGATGTTAAGTATAAGTTTCCTTTTCGTTTGCATCCTTTTCATAATCTTGTTTCTTACATGTTCGGTCTATGGTATCCTCAGCATCCTTCTGTAGAGCAACATTTCTCTTGCTTCGAGCCTCTCCTTTATCTTCGAGGGGTCCTGGGCATGACGCTAAATTGTATCAAGCGGCAAAGCCTCGGATTGGGAGGTTGTGAGGAGCATAGAACCATCTCTTAGTTGCTGTTGGCTACCCTAACCCAGAGTAGTATCACCTGTTAGAGTCTCAGCTATGGGCAAATAGTTAACCTCCCAAACTGGGGTCAAAACACTATGAAAGTATAAAAATTGACTTTTATAGAAAAATATACATTTTTAAGGAAAAATCTTACCAACAATACATTTATGAAGGAAAAAAAATTTCTCAGCAAAACATTTTTGAATATAAAACTAGAATACATTTTTAGTTTTCTAAAACAAAAATTTTCATTAAAGTCTGACTAAATTAATACCTTAAAACGCCAACATTTTGGCATAATCTACAGAGGTTAATATGACGTTAAACAAAGTTTTATTTATTTTTACAGAAATTATTCACAAATGTTTTTCTTTGTTTCCGCATATTTTTTCTCTTTGATTTTCAGGTTGACAGAAAAATTTACTGAAATCTCACCGTTTTTAAAGTCACTCAAAATATATCCTCATAAACTGTGCCCGTTATCTCTTACTCTGTAACACTCTACTTTGAGTGGCTCTTGGGCCTTGTACAGGGTGAATATTATTGCAAAAAACAAGGAAACGGCTACTATTTCAGGCTAGTTCGACTATCTTTAGTTCTAAGTGAACGCCAAAACTATTTATCATGTAATGCTAGCTCTGTGTACATAACCAGGGTATCTACAGTTGCACGAAAACGTAATTATAATAAACGCCTACAAAAACAAAAAAACAACAAACAAAACAACAACTTAGTGCAAAACTAAGTATCATAAATGATAATTATTACATATGACGAAAGCCATTAACATAGTTTATGCCAGATTAATTAACCTCTATACGACAACTAAAGTTAAATGTCTTTAACTGACGTACGAAAACACGGTTGATTAATGGTTAGCGACTCGAATTGAGGAATCGAATAACCGAATTCAAATTTCCTTGGGAAAGGTATGAATCCATGACTTCCCCTAGCTTTAGCTAAAATAACAGGACAGACTGAGCTCTAACCTTGGCTCACTATGTATGTTCTTTTTTATTGTTGGGGTCCTCTTCCGGAACTATGTTAGCTTCATATATGGTTTTGATATATATATATATATATATATATAGAGAGAGAGAGAGAGATGGAGGTAGTTGATTTGGAACGTTCATGTGCCTTCGAGACAATCATGTCTCTCCACAGATTTTTTTTATCATCTGTGAATTTGCAGGGCTTCTATGGGAAGATAATGAAGTGTTTTCTCGTTACCTTTTCCACGGTTTGAAATTAAGGGTTTTTCTTTTTCTCGGCTAATTGCCAAACCAAACTGGAGATCCGAGTTTACTCCGCTATTTCCTCTGGAGCGACGTAGAGCAGAGATGAGTTCATGCCTTTTTATGACGGCATTTATGTGAAAGAAAATGAAACGGACGCGATCGCAATTTGAACTCGTAACGCAAATAGCACGTCTCCATTGCTAATAGTGAAGACAGGCGCATTGCGTTTCTGGAAGCGAATCCTCGTCACTATTTGTTAGGAAATAAAGAAATTTTGCGCCATGAATAATTTTCTTTTATTTAGCTTTGAGGAATATTTTATGGATTAATAAAAATAAATGCCTATGCAGTTAGATTATCATCATTATCATCATCATTATCATCATTATCATCATTATCATCATCATTATCATCATCATCATCATCATTATCATCATTATCATAATAACTGATTTATATAACAACTAGCAGTATAGCCTTGCGTTGCTCAGGTGTAATGAAGCTTTAAAACTAATCCATGGTCCTGGACTCTTTGGACATTGGCACAAAGGACTAAAAAGCAATAGTTGTTTCCATAAACCGTAGATTGAAAGACAAATGAATGAATGTAAGTCAA
The DNA here is from genome assembly GCA_037127315.1 of Ascarosepion bandense. NCBI lineage: Eukaryota > Metazoa > Mollusca > Cephalopoda > Sepiida > Sepiidae > Ascarosepion > Ascarosepion bandense. The sequence continues at coordinate 559,798 of JBBBDQ010001309.1, forward strand.
ATTTTGATTTCCGGTATCGATGTCAAATAAGTTTTTTTTTTTTGTTTGTTTGTTTGTCGTAAACTGAATTTTGAAGGCTAAATAATCCTTTGAGTAAATGGTATCATGGCTGAGACTAAGAACTACAATTATACCTACTTAGAGCCAAACACGAAGCAAAAACTAAAATAATAGGGCTGAAAAAATACAGGCAGATAAACACATGCATATATATATACTATCGATTTTCTGCACTATTGTAAGAAATGCAACCTTGAAACTTCTGAATATCGTTTCTTATGTCTTTGTCTATGAGTGTATCAAATTTGATTAAAATCGGACCACTCCTTTTATAACCAGATTTATTCGATTATCGATTTTCAATATTTATCAGGGGTACCTCGACACAAAACCTAGCTAAGAACACTCGCAGACGCTTATAGTACAACTGTGTAAATTTTCAAGAAAATCGGTTCAGTCGTTTCGGAGTCTATAGGTAACGGGCGCGCGCACGCGCACACACACACACACACACACACACACACAGACAGACAAAGTTCCATTTATAAATAACTTTAGATTATATAATTTTAAAATTGTTACTTTATACTTTTACATAATATTGTTATATTATAATTTTTGGACTAATATTTAAAGAAAATGATGATATTCAATATATCTATAATGTATTTTCGCTGTGGTGTCCAAATTCAAGTTAAATTCACTTACAAGCAAATAACCTTGGGTATGGTATTAATCCGTCTCTTCTCCCTTCGTGTATGGGCTAAATAGAAAGTCAGATTGGGTTATATATCCAGTCTACCGCAGAATATGATGGCAACCTACTGCTGGAAAATCTTTTTCACAGTTAGTCATGTCACTTTCGAGACATGATCGCTTAAGCGTTTATTACGCACAACACTTGACTGACTTAAAGATTCTTCTGTATATAAAGTAGTGGATCAGTTTTCTATTATTATTATTATGTCATTTTTCATCATATTTCGACTTCTGCTTTGGTCTCACTACCAACCAAGTCGTGTTGTTATGGCTCCATTTCATGTTTTTCTATCTTCCCTATCAACCCTAGCATTACATAGATAAAGTTTTCCTTAGTGTGTGGGCTGTACTTAAGACAATTTTTTGTATATCTCTTAAGCTGGGGTTTCCAGGGATTCTTTCAATGTGTTGTTTTGTTCCAATTTTAATCATTTCAAGTGCACCTACTATCACTGGCACAACTCTTGTTTTCAATTTCTACATTTTTTCTATTTCAATTTCCAGGTCTTTATATTTTGACAGTTTTTCAAATTCCTTGATTGCTATGTTACAATCCGCTGGACAAGCTATATCAATTAATAGACAAGTTTTCTCCTTCTGGTTTTTAACAATGTCTGGCCTGTTTGCTTCAATTTTTCTGTCTGTGTAGATGGTGTAATCCCATAGAATGGTTACATCTTCTATTTCTCTAACCGGTGCTGGGTAATGTTCATACCAGTGTTTGTTTACAGATTTTCCATAATGTTTGCACATTGCCCAATGTAAATATTGCCCAACTCTATCGTGGCGATTTTTATATTCATTTGGAGCAAGCACAGAACAGCCTGAGATTAGGTGGTCTATTGTTTCTTGGTGCTTATCACAAAACCTGCATTTTGGATCCATATTATTATGCATAATATTTGCCTGAAAGTTTCTAGTGAAAAAACTTTGGTCTTGTGCTGCAAGAATAAAGCCTTCAGTTTCAGACTTTAATCCAGATGCACGTAACCATCGATGAGTATTAACTTTGTCAACATTGGATTTATTGGCACGTTCTGGATATTGGCCATGCAGAGGTTTGTCTTGCCAGCGCTGTTTCATCTGTTCAAGAGCTTTATCTTTGGCTTTCATTTTCATATTTTTTGCCGCAATAGTTGGTTCTTGGCTTCTGTTTTGCTTTTCTACAGAATCTACTAACTGTAAATCTTGTTTGTATTTACTGCCTTCTTTTATTATTGAATATTTTTTCTTTCTTTCTTCATGTTGCCTTACTAATTGTATCATCCAATCCTTTGTTGTTTCTATGTATGTTAGTAAGCCAACAGCTGTTGTCTTGTATGATAATTCCAGCTGAATAAGACCTCTTCCGCCTTCTTTACGGGGTATGTATAGACGGTCTACATCAGCCTTTGGATGATGCATATTATGCTTAGAAAGAAGCTTTCTTGTTTTAGAATCCATTCGCCTGATGTCGTTTAGAGTCCAGTTTAAGATGTTGAAGCTATATTGGACAACTGGGATTGCAAGGCTATTAATGGCCATAACTCTGTTCTGAGAATTCAATTCAGTTTTTAATATCATTCGTAGCCTTCTATAGTACTCTTTACGCACTATTTCTTTCATTTTTTTATGGTGAATGTTTTCACTCTCATTTACACCTAGGTATTTATAAGCTTCTTCTGGTTTCAATTCTTTTATTGTTACAGCAGGGTCTAAGCTAATTGAGGATGTTTCTTGTATTGATCCACGTAAAACTGTAGCTTTAGCAAATTTATTCAAATTGAATTTCATTCCAATGTCTTCGCTGAAGCATTTTACAGTTTGCAGAAGACCTTCCAGCTCATTATCATTCTTAGCATATAACTTTAAGTCATCCATGTAAAATAGATGGCTTATTTTCTTTTGGCCTATTTTATAACCACATTCTGTCTTATTAAGTTGACTGGCTAGTGCTATTAATGATATGCAGAATAGTAAGGGAGATAAAGAATCACCTTGAAATATACCTCTTTTGATGTTTATTTCATCAGACTTATAGGTTCCATTTATATGATTGAGGTAAAGGGTTGTTTTCCATATAGACATGCACTGTTTGATGAAATTGATGATGACGGGCGATATCTTGTATATATTTAAAGTCTTTAAAATCCAGGGATGTGGCACACTATCGAATGCCTTTCAATAATCTATCCAGGCAGTACTAAGATTTTTCTTTGTACTGTAGCAGTTTTCCAGGATCATTTTGTTAATTAGCAATTGGTCTTTACATCCATAACAGCCACGTTTGCACCCTTTTGTTCAAGCGGTATCATGTCATTTCTTTCTAAGAATAAATATGTCTGTTTTGTTAAAATAGATGTTAATAGTTAATATGTTGTCGTAAGACATGTAATTGGTCTGTAGTTTTTCGGGTTGTTTGTGTCACAAGTCTTGGGTAGAAGAAATGTAATTCCTTTGGTCATCCATGCAGGAATTTTAGTGGGATCGTCAACCATTTCTTGAAGTTCTTTGGCTAGTTTTTATGTGCTTTATTTAAATAATATAGCCAAAAGTTAGGAATTTTATCTATACCTGGGAATTTCCAATTGTGTCCTTTTTTTAGTGCAAATCTAACATCCTCTTCTGTAATTCCAGCCCATGTCTGTTCTGGTTTATTTTTCATTCGTTCTATCTCTTGTGCAATCCAATCTACTTCCTTGCTATGTTCTTTAGGGCAAGCCCATATCTTTTCCCAGAATTGTGTAACTTCTTCCATTCTGGGGGGGACTGTCACTTCAATTCTTTTTTTACCTATTTCCCTGTAAAACCTCTTTGTATCGGTTTGAAAAATCTTGTTTTGTCTGTAAAATTATTATTATTATTATTATTATTATTATTATTATTATTATTAAGTAACAAACTGATCCCTCACTAATTATTACTTATTGATATAATAATATAATCCATCTTTTCTCCCTCCAGCTATGTGGTGAATAGCAGGACAGATTGGGTTCTATAGTCTTGGTTGGCAACCAGTCTACCACAGAAAGTAATGGCAACCTACTGCGGGATAATCTTCTGCCTAGTCACTCACGTCTCTTTTGAGATATAATCACCCAAGCGTGTATCACATATGGCTCTTAACTAACTGACTGAATATAATAGTTGAAAACATGATTAAGGTTTCTACTGGGCATGAAGTGGGGGATCAGTTTTATATTGTTATGAAATAATAAATCGGTCCCCAACTAATTACTATTTAATAATATAATACATCTCTCATCCTTCTAGCTGTGAGTCAAATAACGGGACAGACTGGGTTCTATAGCCTTGGCTGGCAAACTGTCTACCGCAGAAAGTAATGGCAACCTACTGCGGGAAAATATTTTACCCAGTCAGTCATGTTTTTTCCGAGACATGATCGCCCAAGCGTGTATTAAGTATGTCACTTAACTGGCTGACTGAATTTTTCATGAATTAATCAGAATAAATAATTATGCATAGGTACCTCCACTCAAATTTTCGATACCTGAATTTAAATTTAATTTTTAAAAATTAAAATTTTTTCCTGAAGCTATAATTTTACCTTTAATTGAAAACCAAGAGATTAAATTTACTAATTACAGTAAGCAAAATACCCTGGTGTATTTCAAACCGAAATTATATTGATCGGAATAAAAAAAAATTTAGGTTTAAATTTTTTTTTTTAAATTTAAAGTTTTCCGCCATTTTTCATCGATTGTAAACAGAAGCCAATTCTCGGTTTTAAAAAAAACTTACCAAAATAAAATACATCTAGCTGACACATTTTTACTCAAATTACCGAATTTATGCAGTTTGAATTTCTAAAACCTAGTAAAAACACTTTGATCACGACTTTTCAGTGTGTAATATATCATCTTGTCACATGAAATGGCGAATAGACGGTGTTAGTGTCTATACGTGTCGATTTTAGACTGCCCTTTGCGTGTACGGTAGTGGAGAGACGGAGAGAGAATACTGGGTTTGACTATGCGTAAGCAATTAACTTAACAAGAGTGCCGTGCTTAGCAACATCACGCCCGCCCCCTGCAGAATGCAACTTGCTGCCCCTCCCCATATGCCGAGCTCACAATAAATGGTATTTTAAACAAAATAACATACTCTCCAAACACAGATATTCCGTAATCATGAAAATCGGAAGAAATCACGGAATTGGCGTTTTGAAGCTGTACATTACGAACATTTTTACAACTTTTAGCTACTTTTAATGTATGTTGAAACATATCTATAATTTGTTTCTCTCTCAAGATTTTTTTTATTTTTATTTTTTTATTACAAATGATTTGCGACCTTTTCGAGCCGGAAGGCTTTTATCAAAGATTATATATATATATATATATATATATATATATATATATATATATATATATATATTCCATTTGTAAAAGTTAGTACGCGAGCTAGGTTACTACCACTTATGGTAGAAACCTAGGTCGCGTAA